>VWZN01008666.1:800458-813209 GCA_013396955.1 Regulus satrapa
TTTTTTTTCTTTTTTTGTTACAACCTCTTAGGCAAAACATCAGTGAAATCCTATAAGAGTCCTCAAGGTATTTTTATCATATACATACAGCTGGCACACAAATTGTAGGAGGGCTTTATGTTTCATCCTCAGCACTCTGGGCTGCAAATACCAGTAGTGTCTAACAGAACAATGGGTATGGATGTGGATGATCAGAATTATAGGACAAGAAGAAATAAGGCCAGAAGAAACTCTACTTACTGTTTGTTCATCTTCCTTTCCATCCACCTTACATGCTTCCTCAACTATGAAATATTTATTTTGCATGCTTGTTTTCACATTTAAGGCTTAGTATATTTTTCCCTTTCCTTTGGAATCTTCAGACTTTATATGAGCCGTTAAAAATAAAGAAGGAAAATATTCTTTTGGCAATGGTAATGCAGGCACATAAATCTTTGCTGCTTTTTCAATTCACACACTGCATTCTTTTACACTTGCTCCCTGCTGAAACCAGCATGATAACTGCAAATTTAAAATTGGCTCTTAATTTGACGACCTTTGAGTTTTGGTACTCTAGACTTGCATTTTCAAACTTCATGACATTTATACCAAGGCACTGGGTTTATTTAAATTTATTTTTCATTATCAGTAAAGGAGCCTTCTATATATTTGTCATGATTAATTTGAACACAAGTCCCTGAAACAAAAGAAATGTAAGGGCAGTGCTTTTAACTTTAAAGTTTTAGTACTAAGCAGTTTTGTGTAATGGAAAACTTTTGTGTGGCATGATACCATTTCTACAGCTTACTGGAGAATTTTAGAAAAATTGAGATGAGTCTCTTAAGGTTAGTTTTTTTCCTAGTTGTCAAAACATAAAACAAATATTTTACCAGTGCCACACTGTCACTCCATTTCAACACTGAAAGCAGCAGGCAATGAAGACCAAACATACAAAACTTTACTCCTAGATGTAAGTACAGCTTCCATGTAGTGAAGATTATACTCTAGATGCATGCATAGCATGCCCAGAGATGCCTTCTTCCATTTCAGACTGGTGCTTCAGACTGGTGAGATTTGATGCGGATAACTTGAATTGCACCAAACTGCTGTCACGGGTGCTTGCCAGCTGTACTGACTCCAACAGCACTCTGCAATTTCCCTCCCTTGGCAGCTCTGGGGATGCCTTCCATGCTGGAAAACAGGAGGCACAGACATCCCATCACTGCAGAACACTGAAATCATCTCTGCTCTAGCACTGCTGCTGAGGAAACTGCAGCCCTCAGTGCCTGCCTCCCGGGGAGGGGTGACAGCAGCAGGGGCACAAAGGTGTCACACCTTGCTGTGCTCTATTCGAAATTCAACAGCAATTGTTGCTGCCAGCCTTGTGCCCCATCAGCTGGCCCAGCAGGCTGTACATGCAGCACAGGAGGAAGCTTTGCCAGCCGCAGGGTGAGCTGAGGCTATGCCTGGGCAAGGAAGAACAGAGATGAAACAGGCTCCACCCCACATATTCCTCCAGCAGAGGCCAACAAACACTTACTGCAATTTAAAACTGTCAGCCCCGAATATAATTAATGTGCAATCACAGCCAGATGAGCATCTTAAGGGAGAACATGGTCTACTTAGCTCACTTACTCATAGAAAAAGGACTTTATTTTTAGGGATCACTGCTAATGGCAGACAGTTTCTTGGGGGCCATCAGGGCTTAAGCAGATGTGGGAGCAGATGGCAGGACAGTAATGCTTTTTTGGATGATTGACTAATACCTTTTACCAAATGCCAATGGTAATAGAGATATTTTGCCAACCTCAGATCAAGCGGCAAGGAATTTTCATCCCAAGAGGTGACAGAAGTTGAATTCTACTTTTTGCTGTCTGTTTGCAAGCACCAAAAAATCCACGTGAACTATACTCTACCGTGTTTTTGCCTTCTTTCCCTCCATCTAAGAAATTAATTTTCTCTGATTATTTTGTAAAGGTACTACAAATATTTAATCAGTTTTGTCATATCTTGACTCCATTGATAGCAGGATGACATATATACCAAAGCAAGGGAGTAAAATCTGTCCAGCAGAAGGGAAAATTTATGGCTGCAATTTTGCAGAGGGGCCCCTATGATGCAGTAAACTGCAAGAGTGAAGCATGAAGAGTTTATTAAAGCCATAAGAATCCTGAGATGAGATTACAGCCTTTATACTCTGCCATGCTTCAGATTTGATAACGGGTGTCTCTCACCAACCCCCTCCCCCTGCCAGCTCTCCTGGAAAGGCGGAGAGAGGAAAGAATCCACAGTAGATTGATTTTGATTTCACATGTAGCATTCTCATTAATTTTCAAGGCATCAGCTCTTGCAGATCAAAGTAGCAGAAGACGCTGACATCAGCTTTCATATCTGAGAGGTTATCACTCTCGATGATAAAATTGCCAGATTATCAAGGAGTGCATCTGAAAGTCTATAGCTACTGTAAAAAGCATTGTGACATATAAATGCACAATGTGACACCATTACTGTATCATCTTTACTGGAACACTTAGCAAAACATTTTCAGTGACACCAAATGACAGTCATGCCTTTGGTTTTATTTCTCAGTTTTGTAGCCTTGGAAACTATAATTTGGGGGGGAGGGGGTAGCACTTGTTTTTCTTTGTCCTGACTTCCTCCATCTCTGACATGACCATTTCCAGTGGAAAAAGTGCCATGAAAGATCTGGACCAGCATGGCCAAGGAATCCTTTGTCTTTTTCAGACCTGCTGATTTGTGACAGCAAAATGATTCCATAAATGATTCCATTTCCATTAGAAATGCTTATTTTAACATTTCGGGTTTTGGGGCTCTTTACACTCAGTTTGTCCCTACACAGAACCTCAGGGATAAGAAATGCAGTGTTCTGTGGACTTTATATGAGCTATGCTCTCTGGTTTTCCTCTTTTGTTAGCACAGGAGACAAGTCCAGCAAAATATAAATTATATCTCCTTCTTTGGACTTCCTCTTCAATGCAGAGTACTGATGTGAATTCTAAGAGCACTCAGGGCATAAAGTAAATAGGAAAATAATTTCCCAGTAACTGGGGAGCATATAATCTTTGGTACTTGATTTTTGACAGCAGAGAGCAATAGCGTAAATACTCTATGAAGCAGGGATAACAGTTACACTCACAACCACTCTTTTCCCCTCTTCTGTGTCCCATCATTACACACAGAAGGCTTAGGGATGAGTTCACAGCAGGAATACAGGGGAAGGGTTACCTAAAGAAGCTTGGACATTTAGCTACACATTTCACTAAAAGCCTGGCTGGTTGCACTGGTCTGAGTTAGTCTGAGAGAAAACAAACCTGCAAAATTACTTCCCATTCTGGGAATCACAGAGGAGAGCAGATTCATCCTTTCTTGTTAATTGCAGTTAATAAAAACATCAAAACACATTCACCTATTGCAAGGATTGTAAAAGTAAGTGTAGAAAGTACACTTGAAGCACACTTTATATAGGTTTTCATCTCATCAACCACTGGGGCAGCAGGGGGAAGAGGGAAGGCTGTATTCTTTCTCACTACAAGTGAGACTCCAGAAGTCTTCAGTCACAATTACTGCATGAACATTAAATTTCAAAATGCAATTTTGAAATTAAGGTGTTCTGAAACTGCTAATGCACAGACCTCACCATCAAAATGTCACATGTGAGAAGTCCAAGAGAAAGTTATTTTTATGGCTCTAGTCTTGGCCAACTCGCCAACAACCTACCAACTGAGATTTAGTGGACATCTACCCACTAGAGTTGGTCTTGCTCTGCTGCTTCATGCAAAACACTGCACCTCCACTCTGCATCAGTGCTTTCCTGATTACCTCTGATCTGAGAGAGTACAAGGAAGTCACTAGCACTGGTCAGCAAGTAAATCACATACCTTACTGAGAAACTAACGACATTTGATTAGGTTTATCTAAGAAAAAAGTGAGATTCACAAAGGCAAGGGGTTTGCTGTAGAAGAAAACTGAAATTAACAGTCATGTCCTCAGGGCTTGGGCAAACACCATCTGCAGATGAAGGTGTTGGGATGGTGGCTTTGAGCTGACTGTAGGCTGCAGAACACGCCAAAGTATGCACACATCCAAACAGCCAGGAAACCTTGATGTTAGCTCAGGATGTTGGCTGTGCTGTCTAAACTTGCTTTGGAATACCCCATACACCATATCTACCCCAGCTGCTCTAAGGGGTCATGTAGATGAATGACAGGGCCCAACCCTTTCTAAAGAGTGTGAGTAACCTTACCAAACCCTCCACAAACAAAACCAGAAAGCCCACATGGCTGACCAGTGGGAATAGCTGGTTCATGATTAGAAATAATAACATGCCACCCAGAGGGGGAAAAAACAAAAAAAGGCAAGCCAAAACAACAATAAACAAACCACAAAACCAAATAGCAGAGTGCTAGGATAACTTGAATTGCATAAAATCCTTCTATGGAAAGACATTGACCCCCTCTCCTTTTTATACAGTGTGTGGTCACAATCACTGAAAATTGAATAATGCATACCTCTTTGGTTTTTTTTTAAAATATTTTAATTTTTTTTTTTTTTTAATGAGCCTGTGATACAAGATCAATATAATGAGTACTTAAACACATTCTAGACAGAATTCAGACTGAAGACATAATGAAAAAATACCACCCAGTAGAAGTAATAATACATCCTGTCAGTACTTGTAACAGTCCAAAAGCAATTTATCGACTAGTGAAGAAAATATTTCTGTTCGGTGGGATCTTATGTCATTTTGAAAGCATTTGTATTGCAAAATAGCACAAGAGTTGATGTTTCCTCTGCAACATAAAAATACTTTAAAATTCTTGCAAAACTTGTGAAATGCCAAAAGGTTGTGTTTTCATATAGATGAATCTTTTTTGTTTAAAAAAGAGAAGAAGATGCTTTAAATGAACATTAAAGCAATATAAGAGAAAATACAGAACATTTTAGCTTAAAAAGAACATTACAGTACAAAAGTATCAAGGTAATTAAATGAAGCAGCATGAAAATAAATGTTTTAACTAATTGAGATAAAAAATTCAGCATTACTTAAATGACATGAACAAACTATTTGCTTCCAATCCCTCAGGTCAAAAAAGGCATCAAATTGCATATGTGCCCATGAAGTTTTTGCTTTCTGAAATGGCACTATTCCAGTGGAAAACCCTTGTTTTGACATGTTTCTTATTTGTATATATGTAATATGGAGTCTGTTGTATCAGAAAAAGGGCTCCACTACACTGTTTATGGGCAAGCAAACTGGTGATGACTGTAATAGTCTCTTGTTTTGCAACTCTTATCTGAAAAATGGAAGCTGGTAAATGGTAAAAGAAAATGTTCAAAAATGGTTCATTTTAGCTCAAAGTATAAATGGTTGTCATGAGATCTTCAGATCATTCCTGGGAAATTTTCCTGCTTAGTTGGATTTTGAGATCTACAGCATTTTTTAATGGGACCAGACACCACTGAGGTGTGTTGATGGAAATTTAGTAGCATCAATCCCTGTGTCACTAAAAGTCTGCATCAGGTTGTGACCTTCCCAAATTGAAAATATAACATCATTAGGCACAATGCAGCCTTATCAAAATGCTCTTCTGCAGCCTTGTACTTCCTTTTTTAACTCATTGACTCAGGTGAGATTTTTTGCAACTACACAGTGACATTACATTGATAAATCATATAACTGACTGATGTTTTCAGATTGCTTTATCCTACAGAGCTTCTGTCCACTTTCACACAAAACCAAATGTCCTCTCATTTGCCAAAAGAATTTAATTCTTTTAATTATTTTAATTCTCACCTGCTAGGGCAGGTGAGGATCTAATTTTTAGCTTAATGAAAAGCTGCCACTGAAGACACCACTTGGAATTTTAAAACCTAGACTATCCTGAGTCTCTTCTACCCATCAAAAGGTTATTATTTAACCTGCAAAACCATACATGATTAAAAGGTCAAGCTTCTAAAGAAGTTCATATTCTAACGTTATCAGCAGAGAACCTGTTGGGTTAATGCCCAACTTAGGTCACCAAGTCAAGTGTTCTGCTCTATTAATATTTATAGCCAAGCAACTGAGTGAAGAGATTTGGCACCTACACAGTGTGTTATTGGGCATACACCCTGCATGCAAATAGCAGGACTGTTAATTTACAGGGAAAAAAACCCCAGGATGTAGAGGGGACTGGCTGCCACACACTTGGTGGAAACTTGACTCAACAATCCTGCTTGAGTCCCTTCTGAGGCACAAGCTCTTAACCAACATGCAACCCTGACCTGAATGACAAAAAGGAGCTTCCACAAACATCCTCCAGGCATGTTTGATGGAGAAGAGATAGGAGAGAGGGGATACTACAGCTTGTGGCACTACTATGGACAGACTACAGGAGAGCAAAGGGCAGTCATGACAGCAGACAAACATGATTACTAACATTGATCACTGTTTTCAGCCTTTTTATTGTATTTTTAGCCCCAAAAGTTGTGTCTTTAAAAAGATGCTATTAATACCTGCATTTTAATTTCTTGTAAAGTTTAGAGTATAAATGGTTCATTCTGGATGTCATCAAAGTGACTCCAAACCAAAACCTCCAAATTTTAAATTGCAACTTTTGGGGTCTATAGGTAAATAATTCCTCTACTTTCTGTCTTCTTCTCTTATTGAGTTTGTTTCTGTACTATCTTTCAGGTTTAAAATTGGATTAATGACTAAAGAACCTTCCTATTTTTTTACCCTCTGTGAGACTTTTCAATGTGTTTGTTGACCTTAATTAATCTTGAGAGTATTTGTTATACATCTATCTTGGGATAATTAAGTTGCATTGTTTTAGGTGCTCTGTCTTAGTAACACTCTCTATAATTACTTCTGGAATCATACATCTCCTGTAAACCTGACTTTTGTTTCTGTTTTGTTGCCTGTTTCAAAGCCACGTGAAAAGTTCTTTGTAAACTGAGAAATGAAATGTCGTTAAATGTATATTTCAACCTCTTCTTGATCAAAACCATGTATTTTTAAAAATTCCATATCCTTTTTGCTTTACAGAAGTGTCTTCTGATCAGCTATGACCTGGTACAGTGCTAGAATTTTAGCCAAACTGCATTTCTTTTATCAGTTTATCAGGATCCAATGCAAATACACTGCATCAAAGTTGAAAACTCTGAACATTACTGTACAGGGACCGCAGTCACATACAAAGCATTACTAGATCCCCTCAAAAAGTGTGTGGAGCTATAAAGCAGGATCATTCTGTCCTAGCTGATGTCTCTTCCACTCCTTTTTAATTCAGCAAACATGTGGCTCTGCAGCCTTTGCCTACAGCAGTTCCCTTCTCATTTTGGGCTGATGGCCCAGGATGGGGAAATCAAAATCAGAGCTTGATTCTCATCTGCTGCAGAGACCCACCTCTCCTAGAAGCTGTCAAGTCTGGTGTTGCATCCTGAAATCCTGTGAATGACAGTGAGAATCACTTGAATGACAGAGAATCACTTCTCTGATCAGCTCACACGTGAATTAATACAAACAATGTCATACATCCACATGAACCAAAAAGTCAGATCAAATTAGAAATTAAGAATGCCCAAGTCCTCCATTTTATTTCTTGGCCTAGAACTTCATAGTCTGTTTTGTAGGTTGTTGGAATGTGAACTGGAACAAAACTGTGTCTACCAGAGATGAGCTGACCTAACGCCTTTATGGGGCACATACACACAGATATATAAATGAGCCTGCCCATACTTCAGATCCAAGCTTTGGTAGCACAGTCTGTATTTGCAGTTAAGGTTTATGAAAAAAAAAAAAAAAGTAAAAAAGCAAACATCAGTTGATAATTTGATCTTTACTTTTAGTATTTGAATGCATTCCTCTGTGGCACCCGCCCTCCCTAAAGATGCTGAAAGATACTGCTAGGAAATGCCACCCGCAGAGCCCATACAGTGGGACTGGCAGCAGTAAATTAATTTCTCACAAGAGAAGGGCTATCACTGCTGAGGACTGCCTTTGGACACACACAATGGAAAGAGGAAAGGATTACCCTCAAGCTGACTGTCATCAGCACTTGCAGCAAAAAGACCAGCAAATTATAGCACAGAACTATTCCACCCTGCTTTTCATTTTTGTTTGCATTTATAGCCTCAGTGGTAGCACCGCTCCTGTGCAGGATAAAGCAGTACATGGAATTTCTTGCAGACTGCAAGCCAGGAGGTTGCAGTACAGCTCCAGAGCCACCTATCAATACACATTAGAGCTCCTTGTCCAAAACCTCAGTAACTCCTTATCCAAGAAAGCCTGCAGCATATCTTGTATAAACTCACAAGCATATCCTTCAGGACTGCAGTGTTTCACACAGCTAATGCATATATGCACTATTCATTCCAGTCTGATAGTCAGCCCTTAGGCATACTGTCACAATCCTGCCTCTTGCAAGCAATTTACATCGAAGTACTGCCCCTCCAAGAAGAAAATATCAGCCAGAAATGCTGCAACTCTGCAGTACATTCTGCTTCTTTTACACTGAGGAAAATCCCCGAGCAGCAACTGAACCTAATGGAAATTTCAAATACTGATGGAACACAGGGCAGCAAAGAAAACTAGTTAACCTACTGGGTAACTAGAGAACTCACATGTGTTTGCAGTCCCTTCTCAGGGAAATGTTTGCCTAAATGTTCTTAGACATTAATTAAGAATGACCTGACATGCCAGAGAGAAACAGGCCCTCTCCATTCCAAGGAATTTTTAATGGTACAAAGGAATGTCCTGTCAAAGGACAGGAAAAAACAACCCAGTTTAAATGTAGATAGGTTAGGTGCTCTGCTGAGATGCAGTGAACTCAGACTATCCTACAGCGGGATGATGTTTCCTAGATCTCCTGAATACCCATATCCAGATCATAAAGAATGAATAATTCTAGAGTTAGAGGTCTGTGAACACAAGTATATCTGCAGACATGCACATATTTATGCTCTCTAATTTCTTATTTTCTCTGTTTTGTTCCACAGTACAATAAGTGCCTGCTCTTCACCCTGCTTTTCCTCATCCCAGCATGCTAAGCACAACTCAGTTTTTTCATCAAGAAAATCATCTGTGCTCCAGCTCACATCTACTACATTCCTGCAATAGATCCCAACTTAGGAGCAACAGACCAGACAACTGCTATTCCATAGCATCACATGGAAATTATAGCTGCTCAAAGAAAATTAATCCAAAGATTAATGTCTCCCAAGTAATTGGAAATGTTTATATGCTTTTGTTCTTATTTTAATTAAATGTGCTCAAGTTTGCAATGCAAATACAAAGATTCAAAACCTTTGTGTCTGAAAGAGGGTAAAGTTTGACTGGATGTAAAAAAGACATTTTTTTTATAATGAAGGGGGAGAGACTGAAACAGGTTGCCCAGAAAAATTGTAGGTGTCTCATCATTGGAAGTACTAAAAGTCAAATTTGACACAGCTTTAAGTAAACTGATGTAGTGACAGAAGTCTGTGCCCATGGCAGGGAGATCCCAAACTATTCTACTACAATTGTATGATTCGTACCAAAAGCAGAAACACATATAGTGAGGTAAATATGTTTTGGTTGCCAGTTTTTAAAGGAAACCCCAAAAATGAATATCAAAAAAGATAGCGAATATGCAGTTACAGAATTTCCTACCGAGGAATAAAGAGGTTCTTGCACAGAGATATAAAATAAAGGTGCACCTTGGTCACTGATGCCTCTTTGCTTTCTTATCCTAGATGAAGATTTTTCTTATCTTATCCTTTCTTAACCCAGACGAAGATTTCACTCCAAGTGCTGAGCAGGAGTGAAGATGAACATGTCTTAAGGTGATCACTGGAAAAAAGTGTTTTGACTATTAAGACTTAGCTAAAAAAAATTACATTGGAACATTAAAAGTGAAGAAATTTATAGATATTGATTATATGTCCCAGGCAGGAAAGGAAAGAAAGCAAAAAGAACAAAAAGATTATGATTTTATTCCTGGAAGCGGTGCTGATCCATCTGATACAAATCAAAATAAAGGAACTTGACACACTCTTCAAACAGTAATTGATGAACAGATTACTCTATTAATTCTGTCATGGTGTTTTCTGTCTTCCTGTATTCAGTTTTCTTTCTCACTAGATCTCATTTTGCAAAATTATTTCTATTCAATTGAAAAATTATCTCCTCAGTTACTGTGACATGAGATGCCACAAGCAGACAGATTGTGAGACACACTGAAATATTTCTCACCATCAGTGCATTCTTTGAACGGCCAAAGTCCAGAGGAGTCATCATGCATGAGTCCTGCAGAAACCTGATATACGTCTATCAACATTTCAAATTTGCACAAGTGTACCTCACTGACAACATAAGGAGCCTAATTTGCAAAAGTGCTTGGGACACACAAGTTGATCTCCATAGGGATTCCTGGAAATCAAGGCTTTTAAAGAGGCCTATCCTTGGGGAAATGTGCTTGACAGTGCTAATTATATGTCTTCAAGTTACTTGGCATTCTTCTCCAATCTCCCTGGCTGCTGCTAGGAGAATGCTTTCAAGAATCAGGCCATTTTAATCTCCTAGAGTAAAATATGGAAGTATTTTAAGACACAACATGGAAGGAAAAACTAATATTTAAGGGTAGAATTCAAAATACAGTATTATATTCTGAACTATAGAATTAGCCATAGACATGACTCCAATCTCAATTTGCCAGCTAATCAAGGACTAGGCTCTCTTTGGGATTGTTGGATAACTCTGGAGCTACCAAGAACTGAGTTGAGGTGCAAAACTTGTTTTTAAATAGACAACACACAAGATCTAACCTTCATGAGATCCATCACAGTTGTTACTACTCCTCTATCAGCAGTGCAGCGGCTGCAAATGGAAATCTATACCATGAATCTCATTAATATCTGACTATTGACCATCTTTCCCTCCCCATGGTAATTCACAGTTCCATTTCCCTGCTTTATTGCTCTGCAGATTCAGGTGACGTACTGCAAATAGTGACTGTGTGTCTGTATTATAGTTTGTATGGCTCAGAATCATTCTCTCCCAGACATTGTGACATCCACTGATCAGCCACACGGTCAGGACTGAAATTTGTTCTGCATGAACTGGCTGGAAATTTTGCTTCTTTCAGTAGAAATTGCAGCTGGTAAAAGGGAAGACCCTATAGGACCCAGACCCAAACCTTTACCCAGGATGTATATAGGCATAAAATCACAAAAGTATCTTCAAACAGTGAAAAAAGCACTGAAAGACAGCCTTCAGTTTTTGCTGGGGATGAAATATCTTCACTCAGAAGTGACATATACAAAATCCAGTACTGGAATTGGAGTGTCAAATTGTTCAGTCCCCTCAGTTGCTGGGGATGTGCAGGAATAACAATGTGTTTTGAGTAGTGGTGGTGCTTGGTTTTTAAAAAAAATATAAATCGGTGTTTCTGTAATGTATTGTTATTTAGACAAACAAAACCCCCAAACTAATGAGTAAAAGTGGACTTTAAAATATTTAACATTGAGCACTTATGGGTGAGGACATTACTTTTGGTGGCAATCCCCTCTCCAAAGTTTATTACATTTCAAATAAATTAAGTTTTTTTAATCTATGGCTAGAATCTGCACTTAGTGCATTTTTTTCCTAAACAAACATAAAATGCCATATATAATAAATGAATGGTTTAGAAATAGCTTTGACATTAATCACCTAAGTACCAAATTGGTACCAATCTGTTTATCTTGTCCATGATATTTTCAGAAGGAGGATAGACAAGTAAACTGCCACAAAATATTTATTCTGCTCAAGCAGAATAAATTCCAGTGCTGGTTAAAAGAAAATATGAAGGAGGCCATTAAACACATGCTCACACAAATTTATTTACATTAAAGAAAGAGGGGACCATTTGCTGTAACTAAATATAAGATAATTAAAAGTGGTAATTACCAATTAGAACCTATATATTATCAATAAGTACTGTTAAAAATACTGGAGTGCTGAATGAGCCAGTGATGATATCAGTTTATTTTATTTTTCAGCACTGCCCTATCTAAGAACTCTACACAGAACTTCTAGTGTACAGTACAGTTTACTGATTTCTTGCGAGGACAAAGCACTGAATTTCCTCTTGAATTACATATCCAGTAACAGGCAGCATCTATGAAGCTCTCTTCCTTCCAAATGCTGCTTGCTCTCACTCTGCATTGACCTAAACATTCATGCACCTAAATCCAAATTTTGTGATAGCTTGCATAGGTTGCCTAAAGCCTGTATCAGCACCTGCAATAATACCAGAATAACCTGTTAAGAAACTACAGAGCACCTGCAGATACAGCCAGCCTGATGCTTGCAGGCTGGTACCCAAAAATCTTGGTTCCCTTTCTTTGTGCTGCTTAGCAACATCTAATCCCTCAAGATGGTTACTCTTTTTTCATGGATCTTTTTCTTTTCNCTAATCCCTCAAGATGGTTACTCTTTTTACACGGATCTTTTTCTTTTCCTTAAAATCAGGGGGCACTTCCAATGTAAAAAATACATTTGTTCCCTTTAAACCAAACTGCCTGAAGACCTGTTCAGTAATGCCAGCTCCTGGCACAAGCAGTGCCAGTCCTGAGTTTCAGGCATGAGACTGATAAGGAGATCAGTGTCCTTGTCAAAGGGGAACAAACTTGGGGAGCACCAGGAGCAGGAGTGAGATAGGATAAGTGACGCACGGGTAACTTCCCATTTATGACTGAAACGGTGGGATCTGTAAGCAGTTTTTGGGTATGTAGGAACCATGGTGGTTCA
>VWZN01008666.1:813440-868551 GCA_013396955.1 Regulus satrapa
TCATGCACATAAATCCAAATTTTGTGATAGCTTGCATAGGTTGTCTACAGCCTGTATCAGCACCTGCAATAATACCAGAATAACCTGTTAAGAAACTACAGAGCACCTGCAGATAGAGCCAGCCTGATGCTTGCAGGCTGGTACCCAAAAATCTTGGTTCCCTTTCTTTGTGCTGCTTAGCAACATCTAATCCCTCAAGATGGTTACTCTTTTTACACGGATCTTTTTCTNACTCTTATGACGGCAGGCTTTAGTCCCTGCAAAACAGCAAGACTGAGGCTATTGCAGGGTCTATTGCCTGCAGACTAAGGAAATATGATCCATGAAGATCATGTGGATCACAGTCCCCATCGTGACACAGATGCATATGAAGATAAGCAGGAAACATGCAAAATGGAGACAATGTGTCTTAAAATTTAGTCTTTCAGAAATACAATGGTGCCATACCAGCACCTTAAGGCTTCAGTAGAAATCTGTATTGCAGACTAAGAGGCTCTTTAACTCCAAGGACCTTGTAAGAGTCAAAATCATGAAATGCTTGGCTGGGGCTGGATAGGCAAGAAGGGAAATTGCTTGTGCTTATGGTTATTTTACATTTAGGCTCAAGCTGCAAGGTTTCCTGAGAGCAGGTTTCAATATTGGTGTTGCATGCAAAACACTAAATACCATCTCCTGATGCCTTCAGACACCTTGGGTAGTCTAGCTATGAACTACATGGGAGGTAATGTTCACAAACAATAAGATCAGCTGTATTTATCTCATTTAGTGCCATAAATTGCTCTCAAATCAATGGGAATCACTGATCTACTTTTAAATTCATCCCTTTTGCTATCTCTGAACCCCCGTATACTTTTCAGTATGGTTTATAGGACCATACTACCTCCATTAATCACTTTATAAAACATTTTTTCTGTATAGTTTTGCCAGGATAAAGGTCTTCTCTAATGCTGACAAGCGTTAAGCTTTCAAATTTCTCCAGCTCTCTTTCTGTGGCCTCATATTTCTTCTCCTTACTTCTGAACTTCATTTATTCCCTCACAAACCAACCCATGACAACATTTATCAATGAATTTAATGCTCTAGTTAACAAGGAAGAAGCTTGTTAGCTAACATTTATTATAAATTCTCTTCACTCAGTGGGCATTGAACTATACAGACATTTGACTAGGAGATAAATTACAGAAAATAATTTTAGGTATTTTTTTATCCACTCACAGTAGTCGATCTGAACTGAATGCAACAGAATGATTTTCATGGTGACAGCTGTAGCAAAAAGGCTCCTAAAAAAGTTATGTCTGTACATAAAATATAGCCAATAGAAAATGCTGCCTGTAGATAGAAGGAAATACAGAGTATTGCACATAAATCTCTTATTATGCCAGGCAAAGGCTGCTGGTCAGTGGGAATATGAATGCAGACCTAGGACCATTTGAAATATTTCAAACAGTTAAGGAAGGAAAAAAAAAATCTAGGTTTTTTCTATGGTTATATAGAGTATCTACAGAAACCTGGCCTCTGATTCATACTTAAATCAAGATGATAGGCTACTCAGATGCTTTTAAAAATCATATTAGCTATGTATCTCCTTCTACAGAGGTCCATATAGGCTGTAGTGTCTGGCCCTCAAGTAGGTCTACTGTGATCCTAAATCCAACTCCTGAGTCTCTCAGAGTATTTCTAAATTGCCATTTTCATAACATATTTCCTAGAGGAAGCTCTGAGTCAAAACAACTTTTGTTGGAAGCATCAAAAGAAAAACATTACTATGATGCATGGAGCATTAGTCGCACTACAAAAAGAAGCAAAATAATGGAATCACACTGTAATGATTTTCAAAACTATTAACTTTGTTAATGAGTCATTAAAAATTTACTCCCTGCACTGATTCAGTGGGAGAACAGGGTCATTCACTAAAATCTCATCCAAAAGGTTTTAATCCAGCTGCCTCTTGAAATGTGCGGACAATGCATATGTTTGGTTTTAAATTACAAAAGTTTGGGCTGTGGAAAAAAAATCTATTTTGGAAGGAATAATGCAAAAGTTTCCTCAAAGCATTTACTACAGCTTGATTGCAGATGTATAACTGCAGCTAAAAAACAACACAAAAAAAGAGGTGGACTCACATCTGACATACACTAAATCCTCAACTATTTATCATTATCAAGCACTTCTATCTGCTATTAATCATATGTTTAATGTAAAATAATTACACGATGTTACAGAAAAGGAGGTATGTATTAAAGGACAGTAATATTTAATTACAATTATTCTAAAAAGAGTAGTCCAGTTTTAAAGATTTTATTTTTAAGAAGTAGGCAAAGGAGAGAAAGTTTGCAGTCCTGCCAGCTCCTATGATTTCATTACAAATCCAGTGACATTTCATGTTCAAGCTGTGGCTCCTGGAGCCTTCTAACATGAAGGAAATTCTCAGCTTTTCTTTTATTTATAAGTGACTTGCTTTTCAGCTGACAGGGGAAAGCTTGAAAAATATAAGCCCTAAAGAAATACCCAAGAGAAATACACATCCGCACACCCTGGAGTCTTGGGATTTTAAGGCAATCTCATGACTTATGAAATCTTTGCTCACAATTTCTTTACTCTGGCAAGTATTGGAGTTTTCTGAAGTGATCTATGAATATGAATACACAATTACAGTATCGACACCAGGCACTATTGTATTTTAAATTAGAACATTTTCCTTTCCAGGCGTGTGGTGAACTAACAGACAATGGTGCTATGAGAAAAGTCACCAGGGAGTAAATAGGAGACACTTCTCAAGAGGACACCAGAAGGAAGGTGGCCAAGTTTCAGGCTTCCTGTGCTCCATCAAGCTGCTGTTCTGTACCCCCACTGTTTAGGATCCAAGATCAAAAATCCTTCCCAAGCCAGAAACAGGGATATCTGCTGTAATTGCCTAGTTAGACAAGTTGAAAGAGAGAATTTGGAAAGAGGAAGGCAAAGAGAGACTTTTCAAGTCAAGTAATGATAAAGACAAACAAAATCTGAAATACATCCTTAGTTTATTTTACTGTTTCAGCACAAGCAAGATTGCAGGAATACCCTTTCCAGCATCAGTCTGGAGTCTCAGTAAAAAAAACCTTAGTACCCTATATCCCTCTGGTGTGGATTTAAACTGGTTCTCTCAGAAGCCTCTATAAGCAAAAGTGTGGCTTTCAATAAAACCTCTGAGAGTAGGATCACAAAAGATTTATCTTTAGCTTCAGTAAAGAAAGAAAAAAAATAAATCACTAAGAGGCAGGAAAGTTTTATATATTATTTTCAATAAAAGGGATGTAGATCTGTAGAAAAGCTAATAAACCTACAAGACTTCCCACAATATTCAATATGAATGTTCTTTTGGGCCTCAGAAATTCTTCCAATCCTAGTGAGAATGGTACTGTGTATTTTCTGGATTTTCAAAAAAATCATATTAGAAGAATACAAAGCATTCAGAAAAATGTAGAGGAAAATATTAGCTGCAAGAGGCTGCACAGATGTCATGCAGTGGTAGGGTAGTGTTAAGTGAGAAGAATTCTCTGGTTACCTGAAGGTCAAGCTATACAGCAGAGCTGCTTTAATCATCCTGACAAATGGATAAACTATAATTAATTACCCATTTCACTAACTCAGGCCAAAGATGAAGAAAATAATAAACCTTGCTAAAGACCTTCAGTCAGATCACCAATGAGGTTGATTAAGAAAGTCCTACCCTTGGCTATATTTAAGTCTAAGAACATTTAGAGCAGGAGGGTGAGCTCTTGCTATCATCTATT
Organism: Regulus satrapa; assembly: GCA_013396955.1. Lineage (NCBI taxonomy): Eukaryota > Metazoa > Chordata > Aves > Passeriformes > Regulidae > Regulus > Regulus satrapa. The sequence goes on from VWZN01008666.1 coordinate 817,214, forward strand.
TAGCTCTCCTCCTGCTATCATCTATTTAGCCAAGAAAGGGAAGACTGCAGAACCATTTCATATGTGCTCATGTCACAGGCCAGAGCACATGACTGCTGTGCCCCTGGTCTTCACAATGCATTTACCTTTGTTAAATAGCAGCAAGGCAAAATAAAATCCAACAGCTTAATGGAATTCACTATTTTTTTCCCCCCTCTGCCATAAGAAACTGCATCCGTGCTACATCCAAGTTCAACTTCTGGCCTCTCCCTTTACTGCTGCAAGAGTTTATAAACTAAAGGCCGTAGAAGCAAATGCAAACATTCCTAAAGTTTTCATTAAAATCAGCATTTTATTTTCAGTTCCCTTTCCTAAGAGTAACTTATTGGGAGCAGGAGGACAAGGTTTCAAAGTCTCTTCACAATAATCTCCTCACCAAAGTTCAGAGGGCATTTCTCCAAACCTTGGAGAAAAGCCCCCTGAACACTCTTTCCAGTACACCAGCAGTCCCCCAGCTGCTGAACTCTTTTGTGGAGATACCTCACCATAAACAGTCACTACTGTGTCAGCACATCCAAGGAGACACTTTTCCAAAACAGCAATCATTGGAAACATGGCAGCAACCATGTTAATAAATCACGATGAAAAGCCATCATATTTAATTAAGAAATTTTCCAACACATTTTATTTTCCTTTGTTGTGTTTTAAACTCCTTTGCGTACCTCTCATTGCCAGTGCACAAACTGCTCTTGTCCATGGTGGGCTGATGCTGGAAGATGCTCAGGTCAGCTGCTGGGGTGCTGAGTACCTCTAGTTTCTATCAACATTGCATGGGAACTGAGCAAACTGAGCAAGGTAGGATGAGGTCCAAAAAGCACTTTGAAAATAGATGTTTCTCCTCTGGCATCCAGCAGAGACAACATGCCATCAGCTGGCACACTGATAATTATTTTTCCATTACTCTGAGAGCAGTTTCATCCTTCTTTATTTTCCTTTAATTACATTGACACTATTTTCTAATCTGATCAGAGTGAAGCAGATTTTAAAAATATATGTTTTCCATTTTAAAAACGATGCTAATTGTTGACAAGCCTTAAGCAGTTTTGTTATGCCCAAAACGGCTGCTTGCTCTGGACCATTTCAAAATATGAGAAGCACAATGTTTCCCAACTGCTGGTTCTGGTTCCTGTGCACATGAAAGATAATACAAGATTAAAGAATCCTACTGGAAATGAAGGTACTAGTGTTTGCCTCAGGGCTGTGCTTGCAACTTCACGGGTAATCTGGAATCTCCTCTATCTTCATCAGTAGAACAGGCAAAAATAAAAATTATTTCCTTTCTAGCAGTATTTTTGTCTTATCTGCTTATTTTAGCACATCTTCTGGGACAGGAATGTCTTGCACTGTGTGTACAAATGTTATAGCATCACATAGTATACCAGATCCTGGCTTGGCTGGAAGCCTCTAGCTGCCACAGTAGTATAAAAGAGCAAAAATTATTGCCCATATCTAAAGGGCATTTGAAAACTGATCCTGCTGTAGCTCTGCTGCAAACACCTACTGCTTTTGCATTAGAATTAGTTAGCTCATCATCACATATATTCCTCTTGAATTTTTCATCCCAAACTGCAACAGAAAATAATATTTTATTGCTTTCTCCTATGAAATTCACTACATTACCCTCATTGTGAAAAACACAAATGAACTTTAGCCCATGTCCCAAAAAATATACTCTAGATGGACTTCCATTTTAAACATGAGGAATGGATGTCCACTGAGGTCAAAAAGACAATTACAAAGTCCCTTGGAAGTGGAAGCAGAGTGGTTGCTTTGGTCTGAGCTGAGCAATATAACATTGCCTGTTCTTCCTTCCTGTCCCTGCACACAATATTGTGGCTTGGTTTTAGCATAGTTTTGACCTTCAAAAATAGTAGTACTTTCACATTTCCTTAACCTTTATCTCAAGATATGTTTTCTAAACTATCAAATACTTTCGCTTTGAAAACACCACTTTTCTTTCAGTATTTTGAAACAAAAGCAAAAGGGCAAAGTAAGAACAAATTGTTTGCAGGTTTAGGCTGCATTTGGTAGGTAGTTAAAGTCAACAAAAACCATAATTTTTTCATCAGATAAACTATTCAACCAAAGCCCTGTGCACATATCTGCTGCGAACACTTTATTTTCTGCTTCTTTATTGGGTTTTGGAAAGAGTTATTGAGTTTCTGTATTGATTTTTAGTGAGTGAAACAGTAGTTTTTGTTGGGATCTTGACTGAGCTAATTGATAAACTCTTGCCAATAAACAATAGCAGGGCCAAAAAGGTGAATGAAATGCAATCAATGCTAGACAGAGCAAAAAAATGCCTTCAGAAACTTGCAAAATGGTATCATTATAGCTACGAGCCAAGTATTGCTGCAGAAATGCTTGAGAGCTGTTGGGGTAATGAGTACTATTGGAAATGTAATGATTGCACACTGAGTAATTATCATGTTACATGATTACTGGTTCATCTAACGACACATGTTTATTTTAGCTTGCTGGGCAAGATTAAGTAAAATAAAGTATTCTATAGTTTATTTGGCATGGAGGTTTGTTTTATTTCCTACAGCTTGGTTATTCCTTAAAATCGAAGATGCAGTTGCAGACATCCTCTGCATGTACAGCTGAATCAGTAGGGTTCAACTTAAAAACCATATCAAAGACCATAGCCTGATCTCTTGTCGCAAACTGTTGATAACTGAGAATTGACCCACTGTTCAAACAACTTGTGAAAGGCATAATACAGTATGAGTCCTTGTATTTTGTTGATCCACTGCCTTCTAAGTCATGCTTGATACAATCTTTGTCAATTCACCCAACAAGCAAAAAAATTCCCAACCCAGGTTTTCACAGGAAAGTAATAACTTTGCAAAGACAATGCAGATATAATGTAGCTGTTCAATCACCTGAAGGAGAGTGCTTGCTTCCCTCCTTTTTCAATACACACATACTTTTAGATGTTATTAATGGCTAAAATGAAATTTGCTATAGGTGACAGTTCAAAATATTAATCCATTTGGCCAAAGAGGCGAGCTTAATGCAGTTAGTGGGGAGCATGTTGGGCAGATGCAGAGTTCATCCCTTCCACACTGCTGGATAATAAGATTCAATTGTTCAAAAGATGTAGGCAAAGGCTTGGAAAAAGATGCAGAAAAGCATTGTTCAGAAAAGCATGTCTTTTTCTTTTCTTTCTTTTCTTTTCTTTTCTTTTCTTTTCTTTTCTTTTCTTTTCTTTTCTTTTCTTTTCTTTTCTTTTCTTTTCTTTTCTTTTCTTTTCTTTTCTTTTCTTTTCTTTTCTTTTCTTTTCTCACTGTCAGGTGCCATGGACATTTAACTGGGAATGCCAATGTGACTCCCCATGGGTCACATGGGTCAGAAATGGGGACATTTTTGTGTCAGAGCCTCCTCCAAGTCGAGGCCTTCCAAGTAGACTAAATTTCCTGTGAGATGCTGAAAAATTCCCTCTGCAAGCTGCTGTGCCCTCAGAGTCCTGCGTAGCAATGGTCCTGAGGGGAAACTGTGCTCAAGAGGGAGAGAGAGGCTCACTAACACCATCAAAAAAGTCACAGCAAACTGTCAGATGTGCCCTGCCTCTCTCCAAACCTGTATCCCTTTGCATCAAAGTTTGTCTCAGACCCATTGACATCTTTTTCCCCTTTCCAGAGTTTCAAGTTTGCCTGCTGCTTCTGCTGTCCTGACCTCAATTAAAAGATTCAAATGGATGCTTCTCCTGAAATCTTGAATGCATTTCAGACTCACCTTAAATGAGTTTGTAAAACGAGATGGCAGATGAGCATAAAGACAGCGTGCTTGATAAAAAGATCCTTTGTCCATCTCATTAATAGTACTAAGTGACACTTTGGAAGTCTGTTTGTGTGAAACCAATTCTTAATTTATCAAGTCCGCTTACAAAATAAGGGGAAGATACATGTGAGAATACCTGGCAGTTTAGTTGCTGTGCATGCCTGACAATGACATCCTCCCATTTTCCATGGAAAAAGACAGACAGTGGATTACAAAGTATGCTGAAACTACTAAAATCACCACACAGATCCTAACAAGCCAGGAAATTGAGACAAAGAGCTTTGGAAAGGAAAATTAATCTTATTGCCTGTGAGGTGCCTAAGTCAGGCCACCCTTTTTACCACACAGTTTGAGACAAGAGGGGCTGAAAATGGAAAAAATGGAAAAAGAAGCTACTGTTGCTTGCTAATAGAAAGATGAAGAGGGAAACAAGGATACAAATCTTAATGGCTGGAATATGACTTGGCATTAAAAGTGCCATAGTGGGTTAACAACCATATTCTTATGACCCTTCTATTCTTTAATTCACAGAATAAGAGTTGAGGCTCTTTAGTTAGGAGTGATAAGTGCCCTTGTTCTGGCTCTTACCTGCACTGTTGCACCCCTGTCCTGTTAGACAGGTTAGATAGAGCACAGCTTCCTGATGGCTCAAATTTCACAGGTGGCTGGAATCAACACTCTCATCTCATGGAAAGAAAAGACATTTCAGCTTTGCCAGGACAAGTCAACACCAAATCACTCTCATCTCAATGTCCCTGTCCTCACCCAGGCTCCTTATCTGAACAGGTTTGTGAAAATTGTACTTGTTCCCCCCCCCGAGGCAGGAAGGCACATGAGAAACTTCTACTTTACTTCATAGTCCTCCATAGGGCTCAGAATGCTTGGCATCCACAAAGCTGGAGTCCCTGGGCTGCCATTGTCTGGATTAAGGAGTGTACAGATGTTTTGGTTTTACAGACAATGGCGGCTTCCCCTACAAATGAAGCAGGATTGGGGATGACTATAGGCAGAACTGGCATTTAAGGCAGCTGTTTAACTACTTGTACCCTAGGTGAGACTTCCAAGGTTTTGCAAATATTCTTAATGTGTTTTGTCGACTCGCAGGGAGCAGGAGAGTCAGACAACTGTAACTATGGCAATAAGATCACTACTGGTGTGGAAGATCTGGTCGTCCCAAATGCTTCAGCAGCCTTCATCCATGATGCCAATTAGACAAATTCTTTGTGATTCCTTCAGGCTTCTACAGCACTGAATGCAGAGACTCAGCCTCTAGCAAACAAGATTTACTTAAAATTATGTGACATAACCGTTGTTGTAAAGTATGTTAAACAAATTGGGCCATTGTTTTCCCAGGCTGCATATCCTTTTCCATTCCAGCATCATCTTTAAGGATCAAGAGCCAGTCACTAAAGACCGAGACACACGCCTGTGTTGTAGTGGGGCAGAGCATGTTTTGCCAGCTCACCCTGTGCACATCTCTTCATGAAACTAGGGGAATAGACTGTTCTCAGAGTGCTGTGCCACTCAGAAATCTTCTCCCTTTGAGTACAGAGCTCTTTAAACCATGGCCCCTGGTGGGGGTGCTAAACATATCTGAAAATCAGGAATAGGAGGTGATTCACTGGATGGTATTTGTTATACCTATGGTCATATCTGCTCATTCTGTCTTGCAAAGACTGGGACCTAATTCAAATTTTATGCAGTGAAAGGCTCCAATGATAGTCTTTTGACCATTTCTTAGTGTGAAAGAGCACATTCAAACATCTCAGAGGGCTTATAGCAAACTCTGAATAACTGTTTTTTCAGCAGTACTCTGCCAGAAGAAACGGGTAATGGCCAGAATTGGATGGCTTTGTTGGCCACATCCCTTTTGATGAAGGATGATCACTTGTATTTTCCTTCCTGGCAGGCTTGCCTTACCAGATCCTCAGCAGTTCTCCTGTGTGCTGTTGGATTTCCCAGTTCTCAGCTACATAGAGGACTTTCATGGACTTGGGACTACACATCCCAAGTATGGGGTTGCTCATCCAAAGGATCTGCTGGCCATGACCGAGCATTCCAAGCCCTTGGTCTCCCATAAGCTGGCTCTGAATTAGACCCAGCACTGCTGCTCTCCAGCTAACCTCCATTTTCAAGCTCAAAAATGTTTTCTGCAATCTCTGCTCTGTGTCCAGACCTTTATTTCCTTCAGAGCTTCGTGGACAAAATAAGATGAAGGTGCAAGAGAGGGAGGTCTCAAATGCATATGAAGCACTCATATTCCACTCTACACATCAGCTTCCTCTCACAGTTTCAGCCAAGCATCACTCAGCTTTTTTAATTCCGGTCCAAGCTGTTGTGTCACCTTGCTATGTACTGTTTAGAAGTAAGTTTCAACTAAGCTATGCAAAACCTTTTTCACAAAATACCTCAAAACTACTGAAAAAGCTAAAGAATCAAGGCTTACAAAGTGTTTTGGTGCTAATCATCAGATGAAAGATGCCTTAGAAACATAAATATCTTACAATAAACAAAACAAAAAAAAAACTTTTAAAATATCTTGTTTTAAATAGTTTCTTCTGAATCTGGGCAGACAGAACCCAAACAAAGGGAAGATACTTTGGGTGGTGAAAAGTGAGGCATCACTCCCCTGAAGATACAACTTAGAGAAGCACTGTAATGCCACTTAAAAATTTATGGGAAGATGAAGTGTCAGCCACAAAGGTTGATATAAACCAAAAGATTATTTGAGAAGCCACTGCCCCCACTATTTGACTCTTCTGAAAAAAGAGCACAGCGTTCTGTGGAGGAAACATTTTTAAGCAAAAGTGGACTAGGAGGATGAAGTAGGTGTGATTTAAAATAGAAATCTATCTTTCATCATGCTTGACTCGATTACTGTGCTATCTAAGCCAGTGGAATTACTGTGATGGACTCAGGAGTAAAAAGCGAGAGGAACTTGTAAACATCCTGTTATTAAAAAAACCCCTGTATTTACTGCAAATCTCTCTGAAACACCCTCATTATGTGCCTTGCACTGCCTGTTTCAGCAGCTCTTTTTTACTATCATTTATGTTCCCCTTTTAAAGCAGATTATTACTCTTACTGATCAGTTCTTGTTATTGTGTGAAAGTTTCCTGATGCAGACAAAATATTAGGTGTTTTTATAAAGGTCGTCTTTTTGTTACTGTTCGACAAGAAGCTGTTCATGATTCCACAGCTTAACAATTACACTAATTTTTAAACTAAAGGTTGGAGCCATAAATTTTCTCCAGTATTTCCTGCAGCTAAAGAAACACAGTGATCAATAAAAAGAAAGCACTAATAATATTTCATGACTTTTTTTTTATTTTCTTGTCACACATGCTGCAATAAATTATGGAGATAAACAAGTGCTTGTTTTTCTGATTTCATTTTGAACACAGAAATCACTGTAAGGCACACAATAAAATTTGATTTTTGTCTTATGCTCCACAATCAACAGCTAATCGTCAGCTGAACATTTGATACAAGGTGCTCTGCTTAACCTTTTTTTTCTGCTGTCTCCCTCACCTTTTTGTGTGCTCTTTGATTTCAATTAAGCTGTGACTGAATATACCTCCCCTGGGTATTATCTTTCCTTAAATTATATAGCACTTTGCCTCATGATCTTAGTCAGAAGCTCCTTGAGGGGGAAGTCTTTGCTGTTACAACTGGGCATCAGGTCCTGCCTTCCCAGTGTTCTCTGAGGAGAGCAGTGTTTGTGGTATACCATAAGAAGAAGAGTGGGACTGCCACAGTGATCAGCAGACAAAGTGATCAGACATTGATGATAACACAGATACTGATACCAAAAATAACAGCACGTTCCAAGGAAGGGTGGTAAAAATTCAGCTTTTCAACAAGCACAGTACAAATAAATGCAATTCAAAAACAAATTCAAATTTGATCATCTGGTCTATCTTCTCTGGCCCAAGTTTTCTTTAGGGCAATTCTAAAATTTTCAGAAGCCAAGGTCAAATTATCAACTTAGTGTGTCTAAAATTTTGATTAAATTAATGCTAGGTAAAGCATGTGAATTTTTCACCATAGTGAAAAATGTTCTTCCTTGTGCCAGTATTGGTATTTCTGTAATCCTGAAAAATTACTTTTCTGTGGACTGTGAAGTGTCTGTGTGAGGCTCCCTGTGAAGCAGAGGGATACTGCTGCTGATACTGCTGTCATTTAAAATAAGTGACCACTTATTTTAAACAGTTCCTTGGACATTTGCTTCTAATGGAACCTGCTGCAGAACCACAGCTCAAACAGAAAGGTCAGCCAGCCCTAATGAGAGCACACGATGTTTTCATTACACCCACTGTCATATTTCTTGTGCTGACCCAGTGCAGTGTGAACAGCTTCACAGAGCAGACAACTAGTGAGACAGACGTAGCCAAACTACCACTACAACTGCCCTCTATAGCTACATAAAACTACAATATATTGAAGTTAAGGTATTCAGAGACACTCCTAATCTGAATTCCCATGGGTCTTTGCTATAGATTCCTCTAAAAATGTCACTGTTAAGTGAACGTGTGACTTTAAGAAAGCCTTACAAGCGATGACAAGGGGCAGCAAAAGATGTTCAGATAGCCTGCGTTAAGCAGCTTCCTTCTGATGCTTAAGCCAGGAGCCTGGGCTCTGCACGCTCTCTTAATATCAAGGGAAGGAAGCTTAGAGGCAGTGAGAGTGCCACGGCTGTGGCATGATTGAACAACACTTCATTTTACATGTGTAGATTCAGATGCCATAGCAGGTGACTAAGAAAAACAGCAAAGGAGAAAAATAAGCCTAAAATCAATGTTAACTCACAGACAATCATTAGAACTCCACAGACCAAACTGCAACATGTCAAAATTACATCAAGCATGTTGAAAGCTGTTACTGCAGCGCAGTAGAAGTTGCCAATTAGAGAATACACTTTGATTGGGGGATACATATTCATTTTATGATTAATTTTATCCATTTCAGTCAAACTAAGATCAAAAGGTCAGGTTTAACTAACTATTACACAAGAAAGCAGATACTTCCTCTGCTTCCACAGGGTGCCCACGATCTCTAGCTAATAATTATTACTGAGTTGCTGTAAGGGAATTCTTCCAAACACTGCAATCTCCACAGAAAATGTGGTGATGCTACAGACATGCAGCACTGCTATGAACACATACTTCTGGCTTTTTGTTGCCCATTTCTCTACTTGCACAAAAAAAAGGAACCCCTCTCCCCCCAAAAAAGACCTGCAACAAACCCAAACTGAATCCAAACCCAAAACCCAGGCCAAACCCCCCCAAAGGCTTCCCCACCACTAAAAAAGGTCTGATCATGGCAAAGAGGATGTGAGAGGTGCATGCTGTGTGTTTATCTACCTGTCAAGTCATCATCCCTTCCATGCTCCTTACAGATCAGTAGGGCAAGACCACTTTCCTGCTAAAACAAATATTTTAGATCCACTGTATCCTTAAAAATCTGACATTTCAGGATCTCTGTGGGGATGTGTGATGGTGAACTTGTGAGCCACTGCCCTTTTTGAGGCAGCATGGGATGCTCCCTCAACAAATCCTGCCTCTGTACATAGACAGCCTTATTTGTTAATGCCACATTGAAAATGTACACACAAGCACATGGAGGGATTGTACCTTCTGCTATGAAGCAGAAGTGGGATTGCTCAGAAGTAGGGGAAAGCCAAGGGATCCCCATGGGCTGTGAGGCTTTTTTTGGTGGATCCTTCCAGCCTGTCCTGAGAAGTCTGTGCTCCCCAGATCGATACCTAGCCTTCTTATACCACAATCCCCCATTGCACCTGAATGTGAACACAAAGATGTGCAAGTATGATTGCTCTCTTGTGTCCTCTGGGCTTGTTTCTTTCTATAAATGCCAGAAAAGTTCACCTTCATTTAATGAGTGGAATAGAAAACACTGAACAGCTTTGCTCTCCAACAAGACTCTCTGTTTGTTCTTGGGAAAACATTGTCTTGCAGATGCCATCCTTCAAATGTGCATTCAACATCCATTTAAAGGAACAAGTGGGTGAAATGGGGGAATATTTTTGTCACATGGGCTTTACTTAGCCTTTTTGCTCATCTCTCTTCTCTGGAGCACACCATTTACAACTGCATAGCAGTAGACCACATATTTGTTTCAGTTAGCCTCATCTTAAGCAATTTATTAAATTTTGTGTATGTGAGTATGTTCTTGTTTTTGGCAGGAGAGATTAAATCTTCCTTCTGACACAACCAATGTGTAACCTTGGTCTTATCTTGTGATTTTTGTACCAATTCCTGGAAAGAGGGATGAATATTTCCTGCCCACAGTCTATCATGACTGTACACAGCTTAGGAAAAGGCTCTTTTATTATTTATGAACTTTGTGCCTCCCACATGGAGAAACAGCTCTCATTTAAGATCTTAAGCATTATTATAAACAGATGAGACAGGAAAACACCCTGTGCTTCTTAAAAATGGTTTAAAGGTTCCAAATGCTGTAGTTTTTTTATATTCTCCTGTATTAAGACTTATGACAGGAAGAATATGGTATTTCTGCCTGGAACAGTCTTCTGCCTCAAGTTCGAAGTGACAAAGCATTAATGTATGCAAAATATGCAGCCTACAGCTTGTTCATTAGGAAAACGGAGAAGTAGAGGAGAGTATGTAAATTAAATGTCACCAAGGCATATAAAACTCTTTGTGGCTATATAAAACTCTTCGCCATACATAGGAAAGTGCAATGTATAAAAAGAAGAGAATATGCAACGGCTCCACTGCCAAATGCCTAGCAATGGGTAAGTGCAACATAAGCCAGGAGCACATGGAGACCATAAACCTCAGTGAAGGCACCTCTGTAGCAAACTTGAATGTCTTAAAGATTAAAATTGCCTGCAAGATGTTCTAGCTTTACTCAGACTCTTGACTCATAAGTTCATCTACCTGGCTGTATTTGCTGCACTTCACAATGCCTTGAGCCACCCTTCTCCATTCCTCCTCTGTGTAGGTTCAGGTTTGCTCACTGCTTGTAGCACTAAGAGCATTAGGCATGTGGCTATAAGGTTCAGACTGGTTGTGCCAAAGGACTAAGGCAGTACAAAGAATGATGAATTCCAGTCTTGGATTACTGTTTCCATATCACAGTGTTGGGCCTTGCTTCTTCTCTCAGCAAGTATCTGTTGAAGAATTTGGATTTGGCTTTCCTCTCATCAGACTGGGTCACAATCTCTTCCTCCTCCTCCTCATCAGGGCCTTAAGTATGAGGTTTTCCATTTTCATGGCCATATGCAATACACAAAGCAAGAATGGAAAGCTGAATGATGCTGCATCAATTCTGCTAATTGCCAAAAGAGGGTAAGAATAATAAGTCAGACACATTATTAACATTTAAAGATGTGTTTCTGAGCCTATCCAAATAGTCTTTGAATTTTAGTCAGGTTCAGAAGACAGTGGCGGGCAGAGGGAAATCAAGTTGTTTAATTTTAACATTTTTAAAACAAAAAATTTCAATTTAGAATGCATTTAAATTACATGAACTAGCCTGGAGTTTCAGTAGTGTTGTATCAATTCACAATGGAAAAAGAGCAAAGGAGTTAATTTCCAGCTGACCTTATGCATGCCTATACTAATTCTCACTGTCCTACTTCCAGGCCCTCATGTTCGTGCAAAATCAGAGACAGCACAGCTCACTGCCACAAGCCATTTTATTTTTCACCAAAAAGATGTTTCATCCACTTACATCACTTATTTTACTGAAAATGTGAAGCCTGGCCTATTGTTTGAACAGAACAGTTTCTTTTTATTTTTAGCATTGCCTTTTTTTTCTTTTAAAACCTGATCAAAATAAAAACAAAGCCTCTGCCAGATTTAACACTAATTTTTGATGAAAAATTCATTTCAGAATTCTTTTCTGTTATCTCACTTGTAATTAAAATAATTTTTTGCTACAAATCAGCCACAAAGCAGAAAATATGAGCCCAATGCCTTCCTAATATAAGCAGAGAAAAAATAATGAAGGAAGAAAATACACACACTTAGCACTGACTTTTATCAGAACATGTTATTAGTGAAGAATTAGCTATACCAGTCCGTGAGTATTTCTGTTTTAGAGCTGGCTTGAAGCTTTGTTCCAGGAGTCACATGACAAGAGCTATACATCAGGAAGACATTGCAACTCAGATATAATATTTGACCTTCCTCATAAAGCATTACCTTCCACTCTCAAGAGATGGAGGCAAGGTAGAGTGAGATTTCTCCCTTTTTCCTAAATAGTTTTTTAGCTCATGATTGAAGAAAAAGCGCCTGATCTCTAAAGGCATAAAGTTCAGAAAAACAACTCCCCTTAAAGAAAGGAATCAAAAGATAAGGGTCTTCTCTGTTATAGATAAAATCTATCTCGAGGGAGCTAACCCTTATCTGTTTGCTTGGTTCTATGCTTATGTTTTTTCACTAGACAAAATGCAAAATCACAGACAAGACGTATTTCAGCAGTTTTGTCTTACCAATCACAGAGCCACCAGATGGAGCTGAGGTTCTGCTCTTAGCAAGGAGTAGTGCAATTAATTTCTGGAAGGGTTTCAGTGAACATTATCCATGTGTATAAAAGACAAATACATGTAGACGCACTGTTCTCTGTATAAATTAGGTGTTTTTCAGGTTTAAACGAATAATTTGAAAGAGCCATAGGAACTACTAAATCATGTTCACAAGTGTTTCTTCTGTATGCTTTCCTGCTGTCTAACAAAGGGTTAGCTTTCCTTGACTGTGGCTCCTCTATGAGCCACTAATCCTTGAAAACTTGTAGGAGTGCAGTCCCTCTGACACCTTTGCTTCTCTTCAAAGTATAATTGAAATTGACCACCAGCTTCAAAAACCATTAGACAAATATACATGTCCAGGCAGCAGAATTATTTACTCTACTACCTACCATAGTAACCAAGATGTAAAATATCTAAAAGAGTTAAGCACTAAAAATTTGGTTTGTGCTCCATAATCCCTTGCATATGAAAAAAATACAAGCTTTCCCCTATATATTTTAAAAATATAAATAAAATACACCCCCCGACCCCCTTTTCCCCCGCAGAGGGAGCAGTATGCAAAGATAACAGCCAAAGCATCAGTGGGAGTCTAAGGGAACTCTACCACTTCCTCCTTACATTCACACAGTGTGCCAGAAAACCCAGACTGAATTACAGGGACAACAGTAAGTGATTCAAGTCAAAAGGTGTATATATGCCAACACCATTTAAAATGACTTGCTAACATTTTCTTCCAGCGTTTTAATGAAGTTGGCTTAAATCCCTGGAGTTTAAGGTTTTTAGAACTCAAATGTGTCAAACTTATTATACATACAGTTGTTGTTAATGCCTGTTACAAGATACGTGGCCTGAATTAGTACTGTAGTAGACCCTGGAAAACTTGATGACAATTACTACTCCTTTCCACTTCACAGTTTGCATAGGAAAAAGCACTTCTTTTCTGAAGTGATTTCACCCCAACCAGTGAAGATTCAGGGTAGAAGGAAAACACTGCAGTCTGTACTATGTAGTGACTTTACCACAGCCAAATGTAGAGCACCTGGACAGAACTGTCCAAAAATTGATGAACATTTGGTTTCATGAACAGCTTTGAGAATTCCAGTTCTAAATTCATTAAGAGGCAAAATTAAACATAACATTTTAGGTGAAAAATAATTGCTTTGGACTGATCTAACATTGTGCTATTAAATAAATTAGATTGCATTTATGCACTGCATTAAAATGATGATGCCATTTAAAAAGTCAGCAAAAACACCCCTATAAAAACCAACCAGACAAAAATTCCTCCACCCAAATGGAGTTTTTGCAGATTCAAAATGGGATGTTTTGATGTTAGTCAAGATTTTTCTCCCCTACTGCTTCCAAAATAGCAACTCAGAAATCAATTCACTTTCAGGAACTAGTTGGACTGTAATGAAATCAAAATGAGTATATCAATTTCACATAGGTTTCTCCAAATCATTCAATCCTATGGTTCAGTTCAGCCCTTGAACCTTCAAAACTCATTCAATGTAATAATTATTATATTTTACCAGGACTGAAAAAAAACGGCCTAGATGTCCTGAGACCTCCTTGCTTTGCTCCTGATGGCACAAACTCCAGGATATTTAAAGCATTTGGCCACACAGGGCACATCTCCTAGCCACCTTCAAGAATTCTCTTTGCTAAACTTCCTCATGTCTTATGATTCTTTTGCAATAAAAGACTTTTTAATTGACCCCCTTTGCCTGAAAAATATTTCCTAATCATTCACCCAGAGCTTCACATGCAGCTAGACCTCCTCCCTCCCATAGCTGGTGCTCGGGTGACAACACAAGTGCTGCTGATTGCAAAGGAGGGACTGGACTGTGGCCTGTGACTGGGAAAACGTAAAGCAGCCAGCAGGGAACAGCATCTCCTGGGAGATTTTTCTTTCATTAAGCAAGAAGGTCATGCCTTTATTAGCCTCCAAATCTGATGTGCAATTCCCCTTCTAGGCTGGAGGCTCACGTCCATGCAGCTGTGGCCTTTTGCTGCGCAGCAGAACCTGCTATTGAAGTGAGTTCTTCCTCTGTACTAACGTATTCATGCTCCACATAAAAGGTACATAAGGATGTGCCTCCAGGAGAAAATGCACCTTTTTAAAAAAAGCTATTTTCCCCATAACCACTTCTGTAGATAAGTTTTGTCTTTTCCTGACGTGGGAGAGAACTCTTGGTGAAAGGCACTTCTGCAACTTGCATGATCTGAAGCTGCTTCTGGCTGGCAGATGTCTGAGCTGCTGAGACAGAAGAGTTTTTCCCCCTCCTCTCTATTTCATCAGCTCAGTGCCTGGACTACAATGGGCTTCCCACATCATTCTAAATAATCTGTTAAATGCTGCAATGGGGGCAAGAGGTGTCTACCACCCAACCTTCTGATACACACCAGTGAAAAGGAAACGCCTCCCCCACAGAACTGTATTTTACTGTGTCCTCCTACCCCTGAGGTTACACCACAGAATCTATTTGCTCTGCAGTTCTGGTGTGCTGTGAGAGGGCTCTGCTGCCAGAGGAGTCCAGTCAAGTTACGTGGATTTTTTATCCCAGCCTAGAAACAATGAGAATAGCAGCCAAGACAGAGGAATTTCTAGAAATTCTGTGATTTGACCAGAGCCAAGCTAATATTTCTGAGGACTTCAGCACATCCATACTCTACACTTTGATGGCTCAACTCTAAATTATGGATGGAAGATTCTATACACCATTGTCACCCATCTTTGGGGACAAAACAGTGGCCTGAAAGGAGAGTGAAGGGGCATCTTAGTCTCAACATGGGATTCTAAGAGATGGATTAATCCTCTTTTCCAACAACTTGAGCATGAGAGGGACAAGGATTGCAGACCTGTAGACCCATCACCTCCTTTGCCTTCTTTATGTAAGATTTCATCACTTCCTGTACAAAAGCCAAATAGGGGCTTTCACGTGAACATTCTCCATTATAATCACATAATCACCACTCAGTAAATCATGGCACAAGTGACATACTCCACTTGTATGAACAAGAAAAAGAGTAGTACAAGAAATTGAGGACATGAATCAGAATAAAGGGTAACATGATGGTGCATGTATTCCAAAGCCACAAGTCAGCAGCTTTGGTGTCAGGTCCAGTCCTGGATCCACAGGGAATATAGAACAGGCCGACAAATTTCAGCACCAGCTGAACTTTGAAGCCCCATCAGCACTTTTTAGGTATGCCAAAACCAGATGGGAATAAACCACTTTGAAACAGTTTTCCACTGAAACAGCTCCATCCCAAGGAATGCATGAACCATAACATAACAGAGACTTTGAAGTCCCTGGAATACAATTCTACATTAAAACAGTTTCCTTGGCAACCAAAATCAAAGCAGCCTTCAAACAATTCAGACACACAAACCTTTCACTCCTAACAACTTTTCAATTAAAGAGGGACAAACGTACATTTACATTTTGAAATGGTAAAAGCTTTCTAAAGAGCATGGTGCAGTGTAGCAAGCCCTCATAGCAATATATTTCAGTTAGAGAACAACAACTCCTGCAAGGTTTCAAGGAAAACCATAAAACATAGAGGAAAAACTAAAGGATAACCACATTATGCTTTTACACTGCACTCAATGCAAGTATCATAAGGTCTTGGTTTATGAGTCCATTCCTCAAGATCACAGGTTGGGCACGCTGTGCAGGATACAATGACAGTTTTAGACCTCTAGGGTTGGAAGTGAAAGCCAAGATCCACTGCCTTTAGACAGATTCCAGATTCTGATAGTGGGCACAGCAGTAGCTCTAGAGCCACTGTGCCATCAGAGAACCAAGGTCCCCACAGGCAGACAAGAACTCACGCTAAGCCTGTGCAGCATCAGTGGGTGAGGCAGAGCTCAGTTCATCCCTTGTAGCCAGGCTCAAGGCAGGTGGGTGGTGCTTTGGGGTGGAAGCATAAAGCAGCAGCGCTATCTGCTACCACTGGAACTAAGGCTCATTCCTCAATTTCACAATGCCTGCAAAACCACCTATTAGAAGTAAGCACACTGCTGACTAAAACCTGCTCTGGCAAAACAAGAAGCTGTCTTGGATTCAGCATTCAGGCTGGGAAACCTGAAACTCAAGGGGGAGGAAAGGCAGAGTTACAGTTGATGCCATTGTCTGAAATGATAATAGATGAATTCCCTGATGCCAGAAAAGTTATGCATCTTCACACCAGGGGGAGGCGGAACAAATGTCTCTGAACCACTCTTACTTTACATTGCCAGAGACACCATGAAATTGAGTCCTTCTTCTTAGATGACAGTGTGGGGTACACAATTCTGTGTGCTGTGCCTTTCACTGCAGGAGATGAGACTGCAAGCTACACAGATGAGTTTCTCCAGGTGCATACCCTTGCCTCCCAAGCCTGGTGAATAAAATGGATGGGAATGCTGACATTCATCCATATAATAAATACAGGTGCAACAATGCTAACAATGGGACTGAAAATATCCAGCTTCAGACAGAGAAAAAACCTTTCAGGTTGATGCTTAAAGTTTATAATTAAGAAACAGAGAGAGATTCGTGCATAATAATGTGTGGTAGCAGACATGCTTTAGAAATAAGGCTCACAGCCAGGATCAGGTGTTTGCCTGATTCCATGAAGATTTGTAGTCCTCTGTGTGTATGAATATGAACTGTACATTCACATTTTTATGGAAGATCACCTGTCTTTCTCTGCCTTAGGATTTCCTGTCTTTATGTACATTCTTGCTATAGTGAGAATCCACAATAATGTTACCAATGAAATTGTCTATGAATAATACATTACTGCATCGCATAAAATAGTCTATGATTTCTTGAGGGATAATGAAAACTACTAGTTCTTACTGAGTGTTCAGGCCAGGCAGTACATTGCTTACTAATTTATTTTAATATTTGTTAAATAAAATATTAAATTAATTAATCTCTAGTGTCATACATCATACAGAACCAGAGGAAAGGAGCTCCCGGAATATATCCATAGCCCACAGCTCAGCTCTGCTTCAGCATAATTACAAGGGGATGCCGAGGACACTTTGGAATTCTGAGCTGGAAGACAGGCATCACTTCTCATCTTTCAGCCTGATACTCATAAAACGTGAGCTTCATGAGCAGTGCAGAGCCTACAGTGGCCACTGTTGTGCCCACAGTCAAAGAAAATAAGAGAACAGGCCCAGCCAGCCAGATCTTGGCAGGTGGTGGGGTATGCGCAAGGTGCTTCCTAGCAAAGTGGTGGTAGCCAGTTGTGGATCCCACCCCAAGTTTTGCCAGGATTCTTCTTCTGCCTCACCCTCTTACTATGACAAAATGTGTCAGTGAATGACTGCATTGAACATTCAAATATTTAGATAACTTTCAGTTCAGCCTCTTTATGCTGAAGCACCTAACCCATCACCCTCTGCAAAACAGGAAAAATCTCACTGTCTAGTGAGTGCATCAAACTAGACTGGCAAAGAGTGAAGTGTATTTCCAATACACAATTCTCATTTAAGTAATGATACTGCAAGGTGCAAGAAGAATTGCTGAGAAGAAATCAACAAAACAAGTTTAGTTTGGAGGGCTTATTATAGTTTTCAAAAATGAGTACATACAGGAAGAAGTCCTGACCTGCTGATAGTACAACAATTGAGATATAAAATCCTCAATACTGGACTTCTAGATATCAGAAAATATTGAGAATTTTCCACTATAACACTTGGGAAAAAAAATGCTACCAGACCAAATAATCCCAGTTTACTCCTCCAGGAAGAGCTGACACACTAATATAAAATCCCAGTGAATACCAGACTGAAAACTGGCAAGATTTGTCGATACTCTTCACATGGTATTTTATTTGCTTACAAAGCATCAGCTTGTTTTGTTATAAAATATTAGATTTTAAGCAATGTTATCTTGTTTCAAACATACCCAGATGACACACTATTTCTTTAGACCCTTCATCAGGAATAGAGATGGCTAGAATGGCAAAACCTTCTGACAACCAAAGTGAATTATATGCAGATAAAAATCAAAGAGGAAAATTTAGGTTTCAGTTTTTGCAGTTTTTTTCTTTCCCTTCTCTTTCATTTTCATCATTACAAAAGTGGATTGAGATAAGAGATAAAAACTAGAAACAAGGCACAAGTCTCAGGGGAAAATAACCCAAAACATTTCATCCTGTTCTAAACGATAATGTCTTATTTCTGCTCAATTCTAAACCAACAGTTTTCTATTCATTTCATCAAAGAAACAGGAATAAAGCATGACAAAAACTGAAAGTCTTTTTTTTTTCATAGTCCTAATTTTTTTTTTCTACAACTGTTCAACCTACTTTTTCAGGAGACCCTATAAGACCTGCCTTTACCTTTTTGTAACTGAATAAACTAATGCAGTGCCTTGAGCTCCTTCAAATGCACCCTCATGTGAACCACCTACAAAATGTGCCTACAGAGGACCTAGAAATGAATGCTTGGTGCTGGTCCTGGAGTGACTCTTTGGGTTCAGTGCCACCTGACCTCCAGACACACAGGAATTGCTCAGGAGTGGAATCCAGCTCAAAGTGGACTTCTAGAGAATCCAGTAACTCAAAGACAGAGCTGGACTGCACAGACTAAGGCATTTTCTTGGGGAAACTTTCATGGGAAAGAGGAAGTGATACAATTTGGTTAGTCAAACAGCAAAGAGTTTTGTCCCTTAAGAGCAAAGGGGAAGCAGGAAGGGAACTGTGCATTCAGAAAGATGGTATGCAGGCACCTGAGACTTGGCACTGATAGGTTAATACCTGGATTCAATCTTGGAGGTGTTTTCCAAACGAAATGATTATGATTTTGAAGATACAGGAAGTACAAGTGTATTTTGCTGTAGTTCAAAACAAAACAAAAACCATAAATCAAACACACACAATGATCAAATAGAACAGAAATTTAATCCCTCAAATAAGCAGCTCCCAAGCAGCAGTGAGTTCAGCAGCACCGAGGTGATATACAGGATTTCATGCATGTGAGGAATGATGATAATCTTAAAAAAATGCAAAAGACAACCCCTAAGTTAGCAACTTGCTAAGCACTGTCTGTCAGGCAGAATAACAGAAACTACTTCTAACATTTTTTTTTTTTTCCTGCAGACAGACTCTGTGATTCAGGGGAGGAAGGGAAGATCAGTAACCAGAAAACCTTCACACTCATCTATCTGCTCTATTTTCATTTCACATTATTATTCCTTTTTTGTATTGCTGTGCGCATGCAATCTCATTCCCTGGGAATATGAAACCCACAGTCACTATTTCTTAAAAGACAAGTTTCTAAACAGTCCAATCTTGCTGCCTTTCTTTATGGAAATAATCTCCATTTCTCTAGGTATTGTCTATCTTCCCAAAACCTTAAATGTACCCTTAAATCCCAACAGGCTTTATCATGAAATTGTGAGTTTATCAAAACTTTCTGCTTTCTGTGATAATTTCTTGGCTCTCTGGACAACAGGCCCCTGTGAAAGTCCAAACCCAGCTATCCCTAATATGTTAAGAGGGTCTTCCTGTGGGGCTGGTGATACTTATGTTGAAAAAGAAAAAAATGCTGATGTTTTGCTTCAGACTCTTATCCACAACTTCCACAGCTTCCTTCAGAAATTTGGCCCTTCCTGTGTAAGCTGAAGCTTGGCATGGCTGATGACACAGCATGAGAACAGAAAACTGTCTATAATTTATTAGGGTCTTAAACATTGATATCTAAATCAGATGCTTTGAGCTGAAGTGTAACAATTGTAGCAGCAGCAACAAGCTAGCTGCTTCAACCTTTCTTCCTGAGCCACTTTTTTCAGAACCCTGAGTAAAAAGTTTCAGTTGTCCTATTCTGCAAGTGGAGAAACTGGAGTGAATTGAAGAGGCTGTGCCTTGCCCTGACCAAGGGATAAATGATGAGTTAAGCTGAGATCAGCACTGGCTGTTCTGGGCTCCAGCCTAGTCTGCCACCTCGGGCAGACTGCTCTAACACACCAGAGAAATGTAAAAGTACATTTAATCCAGTAAATCTTTCCACTGTGGAAAGAAAGTGGCACTGTGGAAGTGCACTGATGGAAGCCCACTGGACAGATCAGCACTTCCTGGAGGAAGCTTTTTTTGCCTGATACAGCTCCTCAGGAATACATACCCATGAGAAATTGATTTGAATGCTTTCCAAGGAAGTGTGACACTGCCTGGCTATACACATTTCAGCATGGCCCTTTTGCTGTCATCTTCTAAATCAATTTCTTTCACTTGGTGCCAACGCAGCATATTAGTTTTTAAGTTGCCTTCTCACTGAATAAGATATGGCAAACCTGTGAATTTTATTGGTTATAAGAAAGCTTTGAGAGGGAGAAGAGTAGAGAGAAATATCAAAGCTAGACTTCAGACCATATATTGCTTTTTCTATCAAATGCAAAGGGGAAAAAAATCATTATTTCTCCTGTAATGTGATTCATGGCTCTTTCCATAAGGCATTGATAATGTAATTCATTAATTTGGCATTGGTAGTCTTCACCATTTTCTTTGTATATATTTCACTAGTATGAGCCTGTCCACACTTGAAAAGGTGTCCTGTCTTAAAAATGTCAGCACAAGAGCAAACCTAAAGCAGCTGCACAGAATATGGGTGTTTTTGTGAGCGAAAATTACCTGACATTAGCAGATAAAGCAAGCCAGAAATCCGAGGAGATGAATTCAGAGATTTGGGCTAACTTATTAACTCATTGCTTTCCTCTTATGAAACCTCAGTTTTCAAGGAAAAGAGTGATTATTCTGATAGTTCCTTTTCTAGCCCCCAAAGCACTAAGTTTGCATGGACTGTGTTACAGAAATTAGATTTTGAGACATCAATCAAAAAGAAAAATATTAACTAGTAGACTACTCTCAAAGCCCTTTATGGAGAAGGCCAAAATAATTGCCTTCTTTTTGAACCACATCCAGGTACAAAAGTCCAAATACAGAAAAATGAGTCACTTGCAGCAGTCTAACAGCTAAGGCAGACCACACATTTCAGTGCTGTGCCCACAGGCCTTAAGATACATTCTTTGGAGGTGTAAAATTGCTATGAAATAAAAATTAGCAAGCATCAGACTTACACTTTGCCTACAGGAAATGATAAATTATTAACTGATAGAACACCTGAGTGAAGCAGCTTATCACTATGAAGTCAAGTAGTTCTACAGTGGTGAAGCAACATATCAGCCTATAAAATTGTCCTATAGAAAATAAAACACTGAAACTATATGTCTCCAGCCCTACAAGTTTAACTGATTATGATTCCTAAAATGAAGTATCTAGGTTGGATTTTCAAAGAGTGGAAAACATTCAGGCACACATTTTCAATCAACTTGCATTGGGAAGAATTTGACCCAGTTCTGCTTTGTTTCTGCTTTAAATAAAAACTTTACTTCACATTTTGGGTGATCAGGCTTGGCTCTTGATACAACAGTCAGTCTTGATACCCTAAGCACAAACAACCCTAGAGACCTATAAATGTCATTTGATGAGAATTTTTCCATTTATGTAGCAAACAATAATTTTAACACAGACAGGGAAATGTTTGTCCTGCATTGCTTTCTTTACTGACCAGTATCTCGTGGTTGATATTAACTGCAGTGGATCATAGTCTAAACTTTGATATTTTAAAATGCTTTGAATATGCACAAAGGTTTGTAAATGCCAAAAAACCATAGTTCTAACATTACTGAGCACCATTCACGCACAACTGAATTAATCTATAACAATTTGGAATAAATCTATAATAATTTGGACACAAGAGCACTCTTTGTACTGCAAGAAACAAAAGGGAGCAGCTCAACATCAGTTTTCACAACAATTTACCAATTTTTTTAGCTAATTTTAGCAGGCTAGCTTACTTCTCTCTTGTAAAAGAATTCATGACTGAAAGATAAACAAAATGCTCTCACATAAATTTATTGAGAAAATGTCCTGTAACAAGCATACTGTAATACCTAATGGCAGGTATTCAGGGCTTACTTATATCTGCCAGGATTATCATCAGCATATATCCAATATCCATACAGTGTTCCTAAGCTCTGAAGTTTCTCTATAGTGTGTCTTAAACTTCTTTGAACTGTTCATAATGGATCAAGTTAATGTTATAGGACATAAAACAGTCCCCAAAGCAAATAGTGTTTTGGGAGAGGTAACTTTGTCATTCTTAAGTAGCCTACATTAACTGCTGGGAAAGCACTGCCATCAGGTACCAGTTATGGTGTTAACTGATGTGGATTTAACTTCTCTCCTGGTTTTGCAACTGCCTGTGGTACATTCCCTGCTGTTCTGCCTTTTCCCCCACATTGCATCACCTGCTTGCTCACCTGCCACACACTGCTGGAAACCTAGACCAGGAGGAGGGGAATGCTTTTCCCCTGAACGGCTCCAGCTGTTTTGAAACCCTGGCACCTACTGGGGCTCCTTGAGAGGCTGTAGCACCCACAGAGGGTAGATAACAACAGCTCTGCCACCTCCTATTTGGGCACTGAGAACAGCTTGAATCAAATCCATGAAGCACAACAGGGCCGTTCTGTGAACACCAATTAAAACACCTGCAGGATCTTTGTTTTTGTTTCCCTATGAGGCCTCCAGACTGAGGCAATTAGCAGCAGGTTTTAGTGACTCATGAAGCATCAATGTAAAGCTCTTCTTCAGACTCTTTGTAATCAGGACAAGCTAAACTACTCTGAATTGTACATGTACTACTAATTCTGCAGAGACTGCCAGAACAGTACTAGCATTCACTTCCATCTTTATTAAGCTCACATTTTCAGTCTCCTTATCTTTTTTTTTTTTTCCCCTACTTCATTTTATTCAGTTTGAGATGTACTGTGCAAGCAGCCCCAAGCTCTGCAGGTACTGGGGGCATCTGGTTTGCAATCAGTTTCCATACTGTCTTTATCTGATCTACAGGTATGAACATACCTAAAAGGGAAGAGAAAACAGCTCACAATTTTGCATTACTGCAGCTTGTTCTGAGCTCACATGGGTGTCTGGCCCATGTAGATGTACCCTGGGGGAGGTTACTTGGTTAATATGAGAAGGTTTCCTGTTCCTAGAGACAGCTTCTGTCAAGGATTCGCGTTACCGCAAAGATTCATAATCTAAACAGAGAAGGCTCTAAATTATTTCTGAAGGTGATACTTATGAAGTCAAACCATTTTTCACAGTAGAGCCCCAAACAAATGATTATCCATCAATAAATCTATCATGTATGACATTCGTGCTCCCATGGGGTCGGCCCCACAATAAACAAACAAAAGGTTCTTTTAATAATTCACCATTGCCTAAAGGGAAGGAGAAAAGAAAGCATCATTTTTTCTTGAAATGCAGACCTACACTGATGAGACATTTACATCCAGAGGATATTTTACTTATGCAGGAGCACAGCTTGTTTCTAACATTCCCTTTCTATTGACAAGTAGCAGGGAACAGGCTAAATAAAAATCAAGTGCTCCAACGTTGTGGGGCATAAATCACTGATTGTTCTGAAGTTTAAAGCTAAAGAACAAAAACATTCCTCAGTAATCTGTGGTACTTGATAATCTAAAACTGTAGAGAATCATTAAGAAAGCCCCAAGTGACAATTTCCCATCAAGGTGGTTTCAAAGAGGACTTGAAACTTCTTCTGTGGCCACTTACCAGTGGACAGCAGAACATACAAGTATTTCCACAGCCAGTGCCAGAGTCTGACAGAGAAGCCCAGAGTGGCTCCAAGCTCCTGTGCAGCAGAGTGACCTGAGCCAGAGCTCACATGCACTGCTATCTTCCAGTAATGAGAACTCATCATAACAGATTGGAAAGCACTTGGGGATTCAGAATTTGATGATGCATTCTCTCACACCACTTCTCCATCACTCCTGCACCAGTGGTCACACCAGCATACATGGGGACAATGCAGCAGAGGACAGAGTCTGCAAAGCCCTACAGATGGTATTTCATGAACTGAGCCAGGCTTTGTCATATGGAAATACACCTGCATCGAAATATACAGCTTTCAGAATTTATTACAACTGAAAAAACATACACAATTCAGCCAAAAAAAAAAACAAAAAAAAAAAAAAAAAAAAAAAAAAAAAAAAAAAAAAAAAAAAAATCACCCATTCCACTCTAAATCCACCAGCCCCACTGGTGGATAATGCCGAGCGCAAGTTGCACTGCTGAAGATAAATGAGCTAGATTACCTAGGGAATATCTCATCCAGCTGAGCAAAGGGTGCTAAATGGTGTATGAATATGCATAAAGCCAAGTGACAGAACTACATACTCATTTTCGAAAAAGGAAAAAGTAATAGAATAATGTTATACCCAGGCTTTCTAACACAGCTCAAATTAAGGGTGGAATTTCAGTCTAGCATTATTTCCATTATACTCTTTTATTTAGAAGGGTTAAGGACTCAGCTATTAAAATGCACTCTTGGATGAAATTTCACAGGTAGAGCATTCCAGCATGAAAAATCAGCATTATATATCAGGAAGAGAAATTGTTTGCAATTTTCACATAAGAGTTGAGCACAAAACAATTTTCAAACTTTTCCATTTCTTTCAATTAAAGTGTCAGATGTCTGTGTTTGTAATAAAGTTCTTAATGAATAAGCTATCAGCATATAATGAAGTACACACCAGGGCAGACATTGCAATTATCACGCATGTTAAAAATAGTCTTTCTCCTCTACTACACATATTTCCTAGTTCTTCCAAGTTTCAGGAGACAAGATGGAAAATAAAAACCACCAGAAGATGTACAAAGATGCATTCTCTGGCCTGCAGATGAAGATTATGGAATCTTTTGGTTTTGCTCCTGACAGAACCGGGGCACTTGGGAGAGTCTGGAGACAGGAAGAAGGTAGAAGAGTTCTGTGCCTAATCTATTTAAAGCCAGGTACCTTCTCTTACTTCTCTCTTAGCACAAGGATATTGCTACAGCTTCAGACTTCACATAGGTGTTCAAACCCTCTGGTAGTGACAGATATCACTAAATTTACAAGCCCTCACTCTGCACAGCATTGGGTGCTCATCAGAGCTGCAGGGAGGGTGCTTACACCTGCAGAGAAAGTACACACTATGTGGAAATGGCAAAGTGTGGGAACTGCCTGGAAAGTTTGTTTCCAAGTATTGGATCAGCTTTTAAAGATGATCCTTGATGATCTGACCTAGTACAATGTTGGGGTTTTTTTTTTAGCTAAACAGTGGGAAATATTACTAAATACTTCTACTCAAGATTATCTTAAAACTAAAAAATACTTTGGTCTGCTTATACTGCTATATTCCAGGCCATTCAAGTGAAAGCAATAAGGACAAATTTAATTTCAGCAGATTCTCTAATTAGTCTGCAATGAGATTTGCCCTGTTAGAGGTTTATAGCAAATTTTGTGGAAAACATTCTATACAATTCTATTTAGTCTTACTCCAGCCCATACAAATACCCATAAAATATTTTTAAATCCTACTGTTATAGGGATGTGCTGCTTGATGAGTCATAATACTGAGCTGGTAGTACTTTCAGTCAGGAGAAATGCTGCCCAAACCATCACCATTCATAATTTACAGGAGAAGGGAAAGTTGTGTCTCCATCAGCAAGGTGCAATCTGTTAATTTAATGTGAGCTCATCCAGCTGAGTCCATTTGACTAGTCCTGCAGTTTGCAGGAGGTTCTGATGTCCAGCTTGTTTGCAGTGTCCAAAGATCTCACTGGGAGCCCCTTGCAAGTGGGGGAAATAAAGCCAGGAGAGGTGAAATGGGATGTCAGAGGTACCCAGATCATTTTTGTGGTAGATTCTGGAACTTCAAGTCTAGCAGCACAGTCAACAAGATGAGCTTTCTTTAATTAAAGGTTTCAGTGAGAATGGTAGGAGCAGCAAAAGACAGGCAAAGTTCTTAAATCTAAGGATGCTTTGTGTTACGGCTATTTCTGTGGCTCCATGCTGGTTTAGCCTCCAGTCTAGCAGAGAGTGGTGTGGGATCTGTGTTCATGGTGGGAAGCAAATACCATGTGGATGGGGAAGAGCAACAGAGACAGCAGCTTGAAAGAGAAGGGTAAGACTTTCAAAAAGCAATGTATGTTGTAACATATGTGAAATCCAGGCCACTTATTTCAAAATATAAACTCAGGTTTAAAAATCTCCCCAAAAGACATTCTCTGCTTCTTGAAAAGCAAAATGCCTGTTAAGCCTCACAGTGGTTATTTTATTTTATTGCAGCTGTGCCTTAAACTAGAGTGGTAAGAACTCAACTGCCAATTCATAATTCTTGAGCCACTGTGTTATGCCAAACTCTGCTTTGTGTTCCCAGGAAGGACAGCCCCATTCTCCAGTGGAAACAGCAGTTAAGCATCTGAGGACCTAGTTTGACTCCACAGACATATGTTTGCTTCAAAGCAGAAATAATGATTTCTCAATTTTTATGATAGTTTGAAATGATGTCTCTAGCACTCAGGAGGAAATGGGAGTGACTGCAAGTGCATCTGGATCTTACCTCCTAAAAATAAAGTCCTTTCTTTATGCATCCTGATACTCAGAACAGAGATAATAATGAGCTATTCCCAGAAACAGCACTGTAGGACAAGCTGCACCAGGCAACAGAAGAATTCCTACATATCACAGCCTGGGGTAGAGGAAAAGAGAAATCCCAACAGGGGAAAAAAAAGCATGGGAAAGGTGATGTCAAAGGCTTTACAGAAAGGCTTTATTCTTCCTTGCAACATGAGATAAGCAACTACTTAACAGTCAAATTCTGATGTCCATCAAAATCATAAGAATAACTTAATGTAGTACTTGGCTTTCTAGCAGCCACCTGAAAATAAATTTGCATAAAATCGGGAAACAACTGGAAATCTACTTCATTATGTCAGATTACAGCAGTAAATGGAAACAGAGGTAAAAAAATAAACCTCAGTGCATGAAGGAAGCCCTGGAGGACACATGAATTAGTCATAGTAGAAACAGAAGTAAAGGAGGTAGACTGAACAAACTTGGAGAGCAGTGACTATCCAGGAACCATTCCACCTTCCTGACCCCCAATATAGATCCTGAAAATGAATCGTTAAGGCTAGATATTGTCCATTCCCATCTAGAGCATAATTCCTCTCGGTAATCAATTTGGAGAAAAGATCACTTAAAATTAGTTCTAAGGTACAAAAAAAAGGATTTAAGGCTATCAAAACTGCAGTGAGATTTGAATCTTAAGTTCAGCAGAACTCCTCTCCTAAAGATCATAAGGACTAGTCATACAGTAACATTTAAAAGATCCTACTGTGATATTCCCTGCCCTGAGGAAATCAGCTCCAATGCTACATAAAAAATCCAGCTGCACATGTGCTGCAATCTTTATCGCACAGAGGTGAGATGAATTTTTTCATCATCTGAGTATAGCACAGTATCTCCACATGCATACACGGATGGCACACTCAGTCACTGTTAATAAATGAGATTAAAGAAAGTAGTTTGGCATGAACTACTTCCTTTAAAGGACAGCTGAAAAATATATTTATCTGCATTGCAATTTCTCAACAGTCATAAACCAAGCAAAAGTCATAACACAACCAACCAGCCAGATTTAAAGGCCCCTATTTTAAAATGTTGTTCTTTTTTAACACTGCTATACTATGAAGGTTGTCAAGGAGATAACAAGACCTCAAAAAGAAAAAAATCTAGTCCAAAAGGTAGCCAGTTAAAGAAATATATTGTGGGTCACTAGAAGGCTGGCAATGACTGGCTTTGACTGAAAAGATTCTGGAGAGAAGTCAAACCATCTTATTCAAACGCACAAGCATGTTGTAAATCACTTTCCTGAAAGCAGTGGCGAGTATTTGGCCTTAAGCCATTGCAGAGGAACTGCATTACAGCTCTTGAGAAACACACAAAATTCATTGGAGAGCTCCTAACTCTGAAACAAATAGTTTTTTAAGCCACAGCTCCTTCGAAATTATCTTTTCTATAACTTTGGACTCGCTTTGAAATAATTTTAGACTTAAGATTTTCATGCCCAAAATTTTGAGCAGAATCAAATGGAGATATCTGTCTCACCATAAATCTTCCTGAAGTACAGATTTCAATGGAAAAATTCTGCAGCTTTATTACTAATCTGTCAGAACCACAGTGTCCAATACAAATGATGTTCCTTTTTAAAAGAACTGCAGTTTGTTCCCTCTCAAAGAAGAAAAAGACTCCTTTTTATGAATCTGCTCTGCTATGCCATTGTTAGTACTCTTCAAAAATCATAACAGATACTGAGAACGTTTATACTTTTGAGCAAGTGACAGTTTTGCAAAGTAGTTCTGAATGTATTTTTAAAAAAAACCTTCCTCCTCCTCCTCCTTTCCTTTCTCCATGTAAAAATTTTTAAAAAATCAATATTTAGGAAAATAGAAAGGCAAGGAGATTTTCAAAAACTTAATGTCATTAACATCATCAGTACATATAATGAAGAAACTGACTGAATTATCTGGGAGAACAAAGCTTAAGCTTTTTTTTTTCAAAATAGGATACCTAAAAAAGTCAACCTGATATTTAGGAAGACTTTTGCATTCAATTCTCTGTGGCATTTCTAGGATGTGAAATCTAGATATTAGGATGATTTCAGACCTCAGGATTTATGAGGATTGAAGAAAATCACTTAGTTGCCTGAAGATTTAATTAATGACTGAAGTGCAGATACTGCTCCTGCAAGACTGATTCAGTGCTAGAAATGTGAATAACTTAAAACCACCTTACCTGGAGTGCCTTAAAGTATTTCCCAAGCACACCAATTTAAGCTGTATGGACTGTAAACCAGCTGTGTTATCTCAAGGTCTATAATGAACCAGTTGTTTATGAACATTTTCCTTTAAATGGGACCCTCCATAAGCAGCATTTAACAATTGCTATATGTACCATAAAATCTTGATGAAGCCTTGCAAGCGCAAAGTTTTTAGAACTTTGTCCGTAAGATGATGTGTCCTACTTTAGCACGAGGCACAAGGCCTTCTGCTGCTCTCAGGCAGTCTGCAAACACATAATAAGGAGCAATGAGCAAAAAGGTGAAGTGTGAGAAAACATGACATTTTAGAGCTAGACAGCAGGAACTGAGCAGAGAGCTGTGGTGGTCATGGTAAAGTGCTTCCAGTGCTTCCTTCTCAAGACTCCATCCCTTCACAGCTGTGATACTCAACCAAGTCAGTCCCAAGGCAAGGGCTGAAGTATTTTGAATACCTGACAGCTGAGTGCCACGTGACAGCAGGTGACAGGTTTAGGAAGGTAACATAAGCAACTGGAGCACCTGTCAAGTGGAATATTTGTCTCTTAAGCATTAACACGCATAGATGCAATTTAATTTCACTTCAGCATTGCACTTCTGCTTGAGTGGTTGGGTTTTTTTTGATTTTCTTTTTGTTAGTTTGTTTTTTTAGTGATTTAACAACTTAGATGCTTACATGGCTGAAAAGAATTGCCCAAATTAATGCCAGAGAGTAAAATCAAGATGGAGCATGTTAAGAAAAGCACAGAATCCAGAATTCACAGCACAGGTCCAGAATTACCGGTGAGGCAAAATTATTTCCTCCAGATTGTCTGCAAGATCATGTAAGACCTGGAGTGAAAACTCAGCTGCCTTTGGCTACACTTCCTTCTATGTCTTCCCAGTGTAACTGTGTCCCTGAGTGCAAAATGGTTTCCTATCCAGCGATCCCAAGCAAGCAGGGGGGCTGCACACTATGGAAAACTCTGCTGCAACCTAAAGTAGGTCTTGGGCCCTAATTCATATACATCCACACTGTTGGAATAGTTAACTGGATTTGAAGTTAACTCATTGCCATTTTCTTCCCAAATGATGCCTTCAATGCAGGTGGAGACCCAACTGGGCATTGGGATGTTTCAGGTGGGTGAAGAGAATTAGCCTCGGTGATATCAAAGACACAACTTAATGTAATAAAGAGCCATGCTTGTAAATTAGTGTACAACTGAATATGCTCATTGACTTCCCAATGAATTGCTGGCAGAAAGCAGCTCTCATCTTTGTGCAAACTGACACCCAGGTATCTTTCTGTGCCATGGCCTTAGCTATATCTTTTGTCACATCAGCAGAAGATGTACAGTGATAAAAAGAGCAGGTGTCATTGGACAGCTGCAAAATCATTAATGGCATAAATTTCTTTTGTGTGATGTTCTTGCATATTGCTACTACCTTAGGCTAACAGAAAAATAATCTAACACTCATACAGCTACATTTGCATACTGATAGATGGGAAGATCTATTTATTTTAAGTAATTAAAATTATTTCTTTATGACTATTTGAAATCAGCAGAAAACCACTGTTTTGGAAGGTCTTATATCAAGTAACAGATGCAGATCTCCAATTACTTGTAATGTACCTATGCGCTGGTGCTGTGGAGAGAGAATTTATGTGTCCAGACTTGAAAATATTTAAAAAAAAAAAAAAATTGTTTTATTTTGCTTCTATAATGTGGCCTTTTCACCTCATGTCTGCTGAGAAAGGTCCATGCTAGACCCCAACCCCAGATGAAAACAGGAGTGTTGAACTACANAAATATTAAAAAAAAAAAAAATTGTTTTATTTAGCTTCTATAATGTGGCCTTTTCACCTCATGTCTGCTGAGAAAGGTCCATGCTAGACCCCAACCCCAGATGAAAACAGGAGTGTTGAACTACATCCGGGAGCTAGTACAGATGTCCAGATATTCTGCTCTTCCCATAATGAGATCTCCTTTTTTATGTAAATACCACAAAAATTCCTTAATGCCTGATCAAGAAACACAGCAAGTAGTGGGAGACTGAGGTGCCCATGGCCTCTGAGACCTACTAATGACCCAGAGCTTGAAAGCCTGTGCTGTGTGCAGACCAGAGCAATGCCCAGACCCTTGAAAGCACATCTCTGCGCTAAGGGATATTCAGGGCAGACAGGTTAAGGCACATAAATGGTGGTGGTGATCTGCAGGAACATTCTCTCTAGGCATGGGATGAAGACAGGCTGTCAAGTGTATTCGTAGCTAAATATTTATAAGTTTGAATGAGAGAGATTTTAAGGAAATGAGATACAGAGAAAACAACACCCCCTTTTTCCATGGCCGCCCTATTTCTTCCCTTGTTTGGAAAGAAACAAGTCCAATCTGAAAATATTTTAAACAAGAAAAAGGCCTGAAATAACAGTTAGCACCAAAATACCCCATCAAGACAAAGCACCTTAGCTCAAAAGCAGCTAGATATTAATCTTTGTATCCAGGTTCACTCTCCTCCGAAATGCCAAAATTTAGATTTGACCTAAAATGGAGAAAAGTTCAAGGCAGAAACTTGGATCTAAATCCAGGAACCCATCTAGGAACTTGGTCCTTGTACTTTTGAAAATTGAGGAAGAGATTTGGGCTGGGTGATAACAGAGCAATGTGATGTTCCTCCACTGTGCTCTTTTTCTCCCTTTCATCTTTTGAACTTTATGTGGTAACTCTTGAATTGTACAACAGAGTAGAAAGAAATTCTCCTTCATGTTAACACCTAGTTAAACACTACTTATTGTAATTGCTTGGCAGTAGACCAAAGTATCTCCCTTAAAGTAATAATTTATGCTAATAGCTGTTGCAATTCAATATCCAAACACCACTTAAGGTATGTGAGATGGTTCAAGTAGCTCATCACAGCCTCAGCAGCCTGGTAGAGCCCCTCTGAAGCATTGCTTTCTCTACCCTGAACACTCACCAGCTAAAATCTAGGGTCCCCAAGATGAAGGGAACAGTCATAGCATTACTCTCCCAGTGTAAGCACAAGCACAGTAAGCCTGGGCTTGCCAGGACCATGCTGGATGTGTGCACACACACCGTGTCCAGCCAACACGCGTGTCCACACACATGGGTGAAGGCCCCTGTGTGCCAAGGCTGAGATCATCTGCACTCCAGAGGAACAGCAGTCCAGCACTTTCCCCAATCAAATCACCATGTAATGGCGGGATCCATGCAGGCTACAGCTCTGTTATGATTTTGGGGCTTAATGAAGCTCGGGCTGGACCCAGAACATTTGTAACATGTATGAGGTACATTCATGTTATTGACAGAGCTAGGCTTTTGCGTCTCATCATATGCTGCAGCCAAAATGTTTTGAATCAGATAATTAACAGACCAAGTGATTAGTCCCTCAAAAACTTAAAACACTAGCCAGGTTTCAAAACTGATGTGCACATCTAGGAACAAGAGGAACTACTTGCTCCTGAACTTTCCCAAAATTTATGTTCTTAAATACTCTGAGTTCTTCTAAATATTTGTGGTGCAGACATAGCCTAAAAAACCCAAATAAATAGACTTTAGTAAAAATTTCCCTATTTAATGATTTAGATTAACATTATAATTAAGTGTAATGGAAATTCCTTTTTTTTCCCCACTTGCCACAGAACATTGATCTTGATTCATAAACAAGGCACAGGAGCCTAGACAGTAGAGAGCCAAAGAAACTGGAGCAGTGCTTCTAACTCATTATTCTTGGACTAAACTAGATTTGTTATTTAACCATAGTGGTTTTCTCACCCACTTTAAACCAACTCCCTGCTCCTAAAAAAAGCTGCTCTTCAGTAATTCTAAGAGCAGGAAAGACTGCCCTTCTGAAGACTCTCAAAGATTTAAGCATTTATGCTAAGATCTAAAAGACATAAAGGCAAGCTGCCTCAAACCCAAAGTGCATTCTTCCCAGACAGTTTGCAAAAATTTCTGCTTTCCACTGTGTCATCAAGAGTGATCCTATTTCTTGACTGGCAAAAAGGTGGTTTTGCCTGTGCAGATATATATTTTTGTAGCTGAAATAAAAAAACAGAAATAACTCTTAAAAATAGCTCTGTGAAAAATGGCTATGGGAGTGTTAATATACATGAGAAGAGTACCAGAAACCTGAGCCAGACACATGCATCAAGGGAAAGTCTCACATTTTTTCACTGGCTGACTTTAGTGGGTTTTAGGGTTTCAGATTGGAACAATTTGCTTCTCCATCAGATAAAATGGAATCCCTCCAAGCAAAGGGTAAAGAGCTGCTTGGAGCTGAATTTCTTTCCAATGCTTATGGATGCCTCTCTTCACTAGCCACTGATTCTACAGGGTCATCATTTTAATAGAAACACATATTTACTCAACTATGACTCTTGTGCTTTCATGTCTGAGCATATTTCCCTTTCCTCTTTCTAGTCAATATTTCTAAAGTATACTATTAACAAAAGCAGGAAATCCAGCAGGTACCCACTTCGTTTTCTTTAATAATAGATTATATCTATTTCAAAAAGATAAAGATATTTCCTTGCTTTGGGATGTGTTATTTTCCTTCCAGATAAGCCACTATTTTGCACATTACATTTGCTGCCTTCCAGAAACAGCAGATAACACTGAAGAGATTTAATTAATATGTACCACAGCATGACCTCAGTGGATAGAACATCTACCCTAAAGGAGCAGAGCTGTAGGAGGTAATTAGAGCACACCATGACATTTATTACTAATGCTCTTCCACTGACATTTGCTGTTGACAGGCTGCATATAAAGTTTTCCTCTGTTTGCACTGACTTACAATGATTTAGACCTCCCCACATATGTAAGTGGGAATGCTTTTGCTGTTTATAGTAAATTAAAGCATAAGAGAACAACGAGCTAAACTCCCACCAACTTTCTGGACCCAAATTTCTTCTCCACAGAGTGCACTATGTATAAACACTGCAGTATGAATTAAATCCTTTCAGAAGGGGAGAAGTTCCACATTCCTGTCCCTAGTCTCTTCTGCTGTGTAGATTTAAGAAAGCAGTAACTGTTGAGTCTAAATGGGATAAACAGAGAAGTAAAGAATCTGGATCATTAACCCACTTCCTCCTATCCCTCTCCAGGCCTACAAAACCTCCCTGCTACTGAGTAGCATTACAAAAGGGGTGTCCGAGTATTTTATTAGCATATGCATTTAGATAATGAAATGATCATTTCAGGGTTTAGAACATATCTCAAAATTAGTAAAATTTGTCAAAAATAAGAGAATAACTAGAAGGGAAACCCTACTGATATCAGTAGAAGTATCTAGAAAGACTAAAAACCCTGGTAAAAATTTGTCAAAGGTTACAACATAGGGAACACACAGTGTAATAGAATGAAGCTAGAAGAATTTCTTTTAAAAAAAAGTTTAACATGTTTTACATGGGATGAAGCAGCCTGAATAACTCAGCTCATCTCATTCAAAAACATTCTTCTTCCCCTCCCTCTTGCAGAATACTAAAACTTACTTAACTGGTTTTGTTATAATGAACAAACTCTGTTTTAGACCAGCCTGTTCTCACCAATAGACAATTATATCTGCAGCTGTTGGAGGACAGCTCTGTCACCCAAAGAAAGACTGAAAATTTGAATTTGTTAGAGTGTTATGAGGAAAGAAAAGTGAGAAAAGTGGGTACTTGTAACACTGGAGGCAGCCCGGGTCAGGTACATTTTCCAAAGATCTCAGAAACTACAGGAATTAATCACTACCACGAATAACATCTCATGCATACAGTACCAGAACCTATTCTTGTCAAGTCTTCCACAGAAAGTGGTTTATGTTACTGACTAATGGGAATGTAATGAGGGTTGTTACATCCCCCTTAAATTATGTTCTGTCTTAGAATATAATCTATATGTGTTTCAAATTTAGTGGATAAAAAAGATTTAGCAGCCTCATTCCCACATAATATTTATGCCTATGAGAACATCCTAGATGTTCTATTTGAATTATTTCCAGGCATCCCAGTGATTTCAAAAATACACTCATAGAAAGCAGCAAGGAGAGTACATACAAGTACATTGTAATTAGAGATTATTTACTTAGAGTAAAGCAAAAACAAACACTTTCAGATAAAAATCAAAATAAAGCTATGTTCCTACTTAGGCACTTCCACAGTTTCTTCACATGAAAAGAAAAAATGAATTGAACTTCTTGGCAAAAGAACCAGCTACAATTTGGCCAGAATTTATTGTGCTAATTGCATTGACCTCATTAGTAGACTGTGCACTGCTTACTGCCCACCCTCTCCCACTCTTACTTATCTCACATTACAGTTATAGGCTTCAGGTCTTGAATACATTTTGCTTGGACTATTACACAAGGCCTTACTCCCACAGCAGAAAAATAACAGGAACCACCAACAACCAATTACAATTAATTTTACTTTTTGTTAAATTGAGAGAAAATTAACTACTGTGCCCACGATGCTATTTGAAAACGATTTGGGGTTTGTTTTTAAAACCACAAATTATTAAAAAAAACACTGGAATCTCAGAATCTCATTTCTGGATCCAAAAAAGAGTTGCCTACAACTTACTGTGGTCCTCCCTACTATCTGAAGTGACTGACTGCTGTGAAAGATGTTCAGCAGGCAGAGGGCTTGTGAGAGTTCTGTGACCTGGGAAATTAAGGTAATTGAATTAAAGAGGCTGAATGAGGCTTGTTAGCTTGGGTACAGCCTTAATCCAAAAACTTGTTTATTTCCAGCCAGGTTGGAAAAAAGGCAGACTGAACTCTAGTCTGCCCTGTCAGTGTGCTTTCCTCATCTGCCCATGAAAAATGGTTGTGCACAGAGCTGCTCCTTTCCTGTAGCCAGGCATGGCCATGGACTAGCAAAGTAGTTCCTTAATATGTAAAAATGGTATTCTGACGTAGCGAATCCTCTGCATTTTTTACACCAACTTTCTCTACATGCCATTCCAACATGCTGCATAAAATATGGGAAGCTTGATTCAAAATTGTGCAGCACCTCATGGTTAAAAGCTGCACAGTGGGTGGCTGTGCAGACATTCTCAACTGTACAACATTAAAGCACTCATTGATGTCGTAATCTGAAATCACCACAAAGCCAAAAGCTGCATTCTGAGCATATCCATTTCTTATTCAGTGACATAGCTATAGGAGTCAAAACCCAGCAAAAGTAGATATTTTCCTAGGTTTCTTAAAAAGTTATGTGAGGAATAGGCCTAATACTCCTCTCCTGAACTAATAATATTTTTTAATCACTTTGCATATGTAATCAGGACATATGATGTACTCTAACAACATTAGGGCCATTCATGTTACTGTCTTGGAAGACAGGAAGGTCTAACTACTGCAAAAAAATTAGAATTGTATCCTGATGCATATTCCCCTCTCCTCATTTGGGCTGAAAAAATGGTCACACATGCACTTCCCAGGAGTTAAACTCTGTAAGAGCTTGGCGGTATATTGCAATAACACTCCTAGAAAAGAGATATCTTATTAAATATCCTATTTGAGTAACACATTATAACCCCTTGTAATAGGTCCTTGATGGACTATTTTGCAATCCCTTCACATACATATGTATATAGGGACCTTTCCTTCTCCAATTTTACCTCCCTGATTTCAGATTATGAATACATTTTGCAATTCATGTGTAAAACTACTACTAAAAATAAAGAATTTGTAGGCAGTGAGAAATCCTTTGAGTATTCTTAAGTTGGTTTCTGTTTATAGTCATATCCTCCAATTCTGTCAGAAATATCTGCAATGGTAAAAGACTTTAAAAAAGGCACTTCTCCATGGGAATACTCAGTCAAGTCAGATCAGCTGAAACTCTAAAGACAGCACACATAACTTACAGCATGTTAAACCCAAGTGGCTAATATCCTGCTTTCCAAAAAGCAGTAACTCCATGTACATGACATTACTGTAATCGTTTCTAAGGGAGCCCATATGGAAATTCGGATCAAAAGCTGAGCACTTTGGAGAAATTGAAAGTCCAGTCCTACATCAGCTTCAGTGAAAATATTTTGAGATTTCATCTCTATGATTTATTTCATTAGCCTTAAAAAAACCCAATACATACACAGACACACCACAAAATAGAATTTTATACTTTTTACATGGGGGAAAAAGTGGTGGATTTCCCTTCTAAATTTAGCATAAAGAATTGAAACTGAGTAAAAAGCAAGCAAGATATCATAATTTCTATTTTAAATGAGTACAAATGGCAAAAAAATCTGCAACCAAACCACAAAACAGACTCCATGTCTCCAGTGTTTCATTCTCTTTGCCAGCTTTCTCACTGAAGCTCCGTGGGACCCCCAATATATTCCTCCTGGAAATACAAAGCTAATGCTTGATCTGAAAATTCAGAATCGAGCTGATTATAGGTGGCTTGTCACGGGTTTTCTTATTAGATTTCAACTAAATTCAATTACACAGTGTTCTCCTTGCTGCCATGAGATGAATGGCAGGACAAAGATGAATGAACAGAACTGCTGAAACTGATTGATCCCAACATGCAGGCAGGTTGATTAAAGTGTCCAGAAGTAAAATGAGGAATAGTATTCATCTGTAACTACTGGTTGGGTCTTCAATTAAATGCTGTTTTCACCAAATGCCAAGAAACAGTGTGATTCCTGTTGATTTAGCAAGAGCATGAGTGCAGCACCCAAACTGAAGCTTGATGAACTGAAAGAAAACTTATTTTTACATCAGTCCATGACTGTAGCTTTCTTTTCAATGGCTACTTAGCTGCCACAAACATATACTTGGAAAATTAAACAACCAAAAAAGCATGTTAATGTAAAATAAAGTTAAATCAGAAACATACTGATAAACATGCAGCTCACAGGTGAACAGACAGGAGTTTGTAGATTGTTCCATGTTTGTACAACATTCCTCTCTCTCCTACCATGGTAAAGTGGGGGACATATGAAAATACTCAGTCACACATTCCTGAGTGGTTAGCTGCCTCTGGAAGTATTTCCTAGTCTGGAAATACTGTGTCTTAGCAGTATTGATGGAGGCATTGATTAATTAAAAGAAAAAAATCAGATACCTTCTGCATGTTGTGGCAAGAACTCCTGAGCCCTTGCTCAGGAGGTTGACAATTCAAATGCATCTTGACCCCAGGCAGATTTTCTCAGGCTCTAGAAGGATGCAGAAAGGTTGCTGAAAGGTGTCTGAGCACATCTTCAAGGGGACAGATATGTAAATGTCTACTCTACTCTTGAAAAAGCAGCGTTTTCCATACATAACTAAGGACTTGTTCGGCTTCTAACTCAGGGCTGATCCGTTCTCAGATATTTTATAAACTGATTTCTATTTCACCTTTTTAGATACATATTTGGTTCAAGTATTTCCAAAGCAAAGGATGGATCCCAGCTGTCATCCTGGACTTTTAACTACTTTCTCTCAACCATCTGTGGTTTCTTCTGCAATGCTAACAGGGTTTTTGGCACCATGTTACCTTCTGAACCTGTGTCCAACCTCAAACTAATAAGTGTCCCTTTACTTTCAGGCTGACAGGCCATTTGTCTTGTCCTGGCACTGCATCCTGTTCACTGAATAACACTTCAAATGCAGTGGTATCTTCTCCCTGGATAAGATCCATGGATCCATGCATTGCAGTAATGCTTGCACAGAGCAGGGCCATCTGTGCAGGGCTTGACCCATCTCAGATTCTTCCAGTACTAGATTTTGCAAGGTTTTGTAGACTTGGCTTAAGTAATTTGCCATGTCTCATTTTCTGCATTTCCTTGCCTTATGAAATCTCTAACAAAGCCAGTGTTAACTGCTCAGATCCACGTTGTACTTGCAGAGACAAACTTTGGCCAAACTAACTGAAATATTTTCAAACCTTCAAATACTTCAGAGGTTACATTTCTCTTAACTTCTATTTGCTCTCTCCAGTTAAGGGGTAAAGTGTAGGTGGCATGTTCTCTTACACTTTGAATTTTCATTGAATTTTAATAGTGGTAAGGTTTTTAAAGCACACTGTGTTCCCATGCATTCCTTCCACTGCCACTCTGATATGCTGTACAGAAATCACTGAGAGCCAAAGTCTCAAAGAAAGAATTTCTTCAATGTGTGGTTCATTAATGCTTTGCTCTTCATCACATAAGTGCATTCCAAAGACAAAAAGCAGTCCCAAAAACCTCCTGGGAAAGTTTTTATTCAAAAGATACAATTAATTTCAAGAAACCTTATGACACAATCTATGGACTAAGTCTGCAAATCCAGAGAAGTAGTTATCTACCAGTTAGTTATCTAACTTTGGTTAGTCCAAAATCTTGATGCTCAATCCCCTCATCTCCCTGTGTTACTGCCCACCAATTGGCCTTGACAGCCTTTTGCTCATTTCATCAATGCCTCCCAGCTGCCTTATCCTCCCTAACCCTGTACAAAATTAGGTTCTCAGCAGGCTGAGAGTTTGACATGGCCAGCAGTTGTGATGGTCCTTGGAAAGGTGCTCTCAAGGGAAGCTCTGAGCCACAAGAGGCTGGCGAGTCCAGCATCCAGTGTCTTCCACAGCTTGCAATTGAGCTGGTGCCTGTCCACAGCAGGGTGGTGGGACTTCCAGGAAGCTGCTGCTATGGATATCCCACCCATCAACTACATATACAGCTCCCTTTTCCAATTCACACCAGAAATAAGCTGAATGAATCTCAGGCACACAGAGATTTTGACATGTGCCTTAGGAGTTCTGGAAAGTTGGTGGCCCCCATACTTTCTCATCTCTTGAGTCAGACAACAGACTTTTGGCTTCATCTAATGGAAACATTCCAGTATTGATGAATTTCAAGGAATGAGGTCTGAAACAGAACAGATGTAGATACAGTCCAATTTCCCACTATCTGCAGAGGCACCATCCTGTCCCTTCCATCTCCTGCACCTGTAAGACAGCATGGTGTCTGCTTATTTCCCAAACTACAATTCTGCCTCTGGAAATAAGGAAATCATTCACAAAATGAAAAAGGCAAGTGCTTGTTCACATGGAATGAGTCCACTGATTTCCCCCCACACATTCATGTGCTCTGCCTGATGCAATGAAACATAGCATTAACAAAAATGATGTTTAAGTCAAACCACATGTTCTATTGAAAGCAACAATGGAGAGGTTTCAGTCCTCTTAGGGATTCTTTCCTGTACATGGGTAGAGGGTATACATATGTTAAGAAGGGCATGGTCACAGGACTAAGAAGCTTTTGCAAGAAGCATGCTATTAAAACCCCAGGATCACCTCCTGTAACCAGTGTCAGTACTGCCACAAGGATCAGAGTAAGGCTTATGAGCCCCAGGTCTCACTGAAGTACAGACTATTTTCCACATCCACCGTCTGAGGCCAGAAGCAAGAAGGAAACACCACTGACACAGAAATGGCTACATATGGTGCTGAAGAAATAGTGACTGTGCAGTGAACACCCACAGAGCAGAGCAAGATGGCTTTGGATACAGCAGGCATCAGCTAGGTGCAAATGATGACAGCTGGGGACTTTGTGCATGATGAGACAGCAGCACATGCAGATCTGGCCTCCTGGAGACCAAGGCAACAGTGCACATGCTGAGCACTTCCCCTATTCACACGAGATGTAATCTCATGAGATGTGAGGATGCCCCTTCTTTTATAACTGAAAGGATTGTCTTAAGACCAACCAGGAGAATCAAATACATGAAAAAAGGATGGTCAGTCTTATAGGGAAGTGGTAATGGATGCCTGACCCTTCTATTCTGGGATGAGGAAGAACAGCTAGGGAATTCCCCTCTCTTATTTCAATCAGTGCTTGCATTTGAGTCTTCAGGAGAAACCCCCTGAAAAAGCAGTGTGAGATGACAGAAAAGCTAAACCAGAGGAACATTAAATATGCAGGCAACACTTTGCTGATGCAGTAAAATCCTTCAATCTCAGTTCACTCCTTTATGGGACCTTACAACACAGACTTACTAAATCTCTGGTTTTAAGACAAAGCATGAGTTTTAACTGTGTGAAGACACTTTTCAACAAGCACTGAACATCAACACATAAGTCACATTTCAGTATTCATACCAACTCTGGGTGAGACAAACTAATAGATGTGTTAAAAGAGTTAGGCATGTTAATTTTTTTTTAAGGATATATTGAGTCACCAAAACTTTTCATTATGGAGCACATAAGGCTTTGTCAATATAATTAGCTGCAGAAAAGATATTATATTCTGCATTTGTTTGGAGGAAAGATATTATATTCTATATTTGTTTGCTCTGGAGATATCATCCAGGATATATATACCCAAGCATGACTCAGCTTGTGAAAATACTCTTTTGGGAGAAGAAGAAAAGTGTAATATCCTTATATATGATGAATTACAGGACTGTCTATTAAAAAAAAAAAAAAAAAAAAAAAAAGGAGACTGGCATTTTTTCCAAATTTGTGACTCTGTGCAAGAATGAACACAGTTCTGTAGCAAATACATTTGTGCAGTCAGAGTCTTACTTGGCCAGAAATGGAATACACCCACCCAGGCACATCTGCCGTGCAGCACAGCAGTAACTTGAAGGCAACAGAAGCTATGAAAGCTCTCACAAAACCAGAATAAAAAAGAAAAAAATGCAGACCCCTCCAGTTCAAATTGGTCTGGTCTCATCCAACACAGCCTCAAGTAAAATACAATAAGAGGGAAGTTATAACACGGGGATCAATGAAATGAAAAGATGACGAATGAGAAAAAATTTATATACATTGAGTCTGAGGAATTGATCGGCTTTCAAGAGCTGGAAAAAAACAGTTAATAAGCTTAACTAGTTTAACTTGCTGAACAAATATTTCCAGAGAGGGAGATGCAGAAGAAATATCTGTGGATTAGACAGCCTGTCATATCAATAGGTCAAAGGCAGCTGAAAGAACTGAAGAGATTTACCTGGCTGAGAGGCTGATTAGAGTTTTCTGACACCTAGCA
Source organism: Regulus satrapa (assembly GCA_013396955.1). NCBI lineage: Eukaryota > Metazoa > Chordata > Aves > Passeriformes > Regulidae > Regulus > Regulus satrapa. The sequence goes on from VWZN01008666.1 coordinate 859,213, forward strand.
TATTAACAAAAAACATGGGGTTGATCTCTCTGAGTTTAGGATCAAAGTCTAGCCCAAGTCAGAAGTTTGTGATCATGTCTTAAAACAGAGCTGTTAACTTTTCCCTTCAAAATTGCATTTGCTATTTTTTGTCCCCAAATCAGACAGTTAAAATTTCATTCAAAATGAAAGAAATTATTTCTGACTTGCTGAGAAAGCAGAACAGGGAATTTGAATTTGGTGCTAATTATTTTTGAAATTAGTATTACTTTGCAAATGTTCAATTCTCCCCCCACAAAAACAAGAAAAAAAATCTCCCCCACAGAATAGTAATTGAAATTTTTTAACCAAATATGTTTGTTGAAAAAATTTAAAGTCCAGGTCTTTATAAAAAATGAAACCAAACAGATTTAATCCCGCGAATATCTAGTCAAAAATAGTAAAGGTCTAATGGGTGGCAGTCCCACTGAATTATGAAGTCTAACACTGAACAATCAGCATTTATTATAAAGAACTTGCATACATTTGCCACAGCAGTAATCCAAGCTAAGTACACCATTAAATGCTGAATCTAATTAATTAAATTTAGAAAAATATCAAAGGTCAACCACAAAATCTCCATATCCATTCAGTTTGACAAAGAGGAAATTAAATAATTTCAAGTTGCAACTTCACTACAGATGCAAGGTATAAGCCCAAGATCATTTTGACAGGTTTCTGTAAGTCACACGCATAGTGTATTCACCTTAGTCCTTGTGTAACAGATAACAGTGGCATTTTCACACATTAAAGTATTTGTTCTTATTGTGAACAGAGTGAAATTTTATTCATAATTCCTCAACCATTAGGAAAAATGAAAATATTACATACCAAATTATGCAAATTGACATTGCTGATCTTTTAAAATATTGCTGAGGGATTTTGAGATATATTACTAGGATAACCTCTGTGCATCAGAAAAACACCGCAGTGCTGGCTATCTCATTTCCATTTTATAGCCTGTGTTACAGACATAGGTATATTATATTTCAGAGATATATAGCAAGGAAGCATATAATTTATCCTTATCTGTAGAATATGAAGTAGGGCTTTGGAAACTCCTGCTTAGGGCTATTCTGCAGTGAAACTTTGATAAAATTGACAACCTATCTTTTTAGTCAAAGATTTATAGGACCCAACTGCTTCCAATTTGCTTTTCAACAAGCAACAGAATTTCATGCAGAAGGCTTCCCCAACCGACTTTGGGTGCAAGCATTACTGTTGAGAGGGAAGGAAAATTGATTTTTATTACCTAGGTGAACTTTTCAGTCCATGGGGCTGGCCAGTGTAGGACCAGGGTGTCCAGGCCCCCAGCTAAATTATGGGCAAAGAAGCTCAGGGGAAGGAATGTGCTTCTCACTATGAGCAAACGAGACCTGCAGGGGCATGAGCTGCACTAAATTTAGAATAGTTGATGTCACAGGAAAGGGTACCATTATCCTGAACCTTAAGGGCTCTAAGACAGATCACTGCCTCCATCCACTGTCCATAGTCACCCTGTTCTTCTGGGACACATCTGCCTTAGGCTAGCTCAGCTCTGCGGACAGAGCCTCTATATTCTTCTGAGTAAATTACTGGGAATTGGAGAACCTAAATGCCTGAAAGCTTCTGACATATTCCTGATACAACCCCAATGTGGGACATAGCTGGGCACTCAGGTGCAAGCACAGAGTCCTGAAATTTATGCCCACTGCAACTGTACTTGCTCAACAAGGAGGCTATGATGATTAATTAATTCATCTTTGCAAAGCACTTTGAAAGATTAAAAGCTTCAATTAAAGTGTTTGGCTTGTACAAAGCTGAGACAACAAAATACTTTGGAAGAAAACAATAACTGATAACTTTGAATATTAGTGCTGCCACTTAGAAAGAATGCGCAGACAGTAGTAAATTAATGAACAGAGTTTTAATGAATAATATAACCTGAAGGGATGGAAAAATTGCAAAGATGTGCTAAAATATTCTGAATCACTTAACAACTCTGGATAACATTCAGAGGCTATACCTGGATATAAACAAAGGGTGAGGTAGTGGGTTTTTATTGTGCTAACCAAGTCTAGGAAAGTTTCTAGAAAGTCACTTATCTTTCCAGTATCTTAACAAGCAACAAAGTTAAATTGTAAAGCAAATACTGTGCTCTCCATCATGAAAAACCATAACATAGTAGAAAAACCTGCTCTTCTTAGGAATTGGTTAAAACAATTAATGTAACTTCAGTTTCATACTCTAAATCCCGATCAGCATACAGCACAGAAAAAGCCATCTTTTCACCTGCCAACAGTAATGCAACTCCTGTTCTTTAATTTGTACTTGGAAAGAAAACAGATTTGTTCTCTTCAGGAAGAAAAATTCCCTACAGAGAAAGCGCCCTTGAGTAATTTGTTTTGCTAGCAAAACAGGTTGGTATTGTGAACCTTGAATTCCACAGCATCTTTAGAAGTAAAAAAAAGACAAATGCAAATATATGTGTAAATATACTCAGTGTTTTACTTGTTTCCTTCCTGCAAAAGAATGCAGAAATTTTCTGTCTTTAAGATTAATGGAAACTCAGCATGGAAATGAGCCATACTGACTTGCATCTTTCATTTTTCAGGGTACCCAGTTTCAGCCAGACTTATATGTGGGTATGACTCAGCATTAGAATTTCAACTCAATTGGATCTGAAATTCATCCAAAGTAACTCTGAAGAAACTTGTTATACCTATAATTGCACTATGGTGTTGATTATTTTCCTGGGGTGACTTTTATACTTTGGGTTGGATCCTTCCCTGTTGGCAGCTAGTCTGGTGATATGAAAGCAAAAGAAAACTGTGCTGCTGCAGTAATGAGGCATCCAGAAACAGGTGAGCAGGAGATAAAACAGCATGAGTGGCAAAAATAGCTGTGGCCCTCTCTGAAATGCGCATACCACACTAATGACAAACCAATAGAAAAGGAGAGCCTGGACAGATGGGCAGTCACATCTCTACATAAAGAAATGGACCTGAACAACAGGTAAATAGCAATGTCCAAAATTATAAGCATTATCAAATTGTTACACATATATTCCATCACATTAGGTGATATTTACAGAAAGCTTTATGTGTGATTATTAGTAATTTGTAAAGCACAAATAATCTGTGCTATGTGGGATCCAAGCATTGCTCAACATCAGAGCATTCACTGCCTGATTTTATAGCCTAAATTAATTGTTTACCATTTGGCTGTCAGATTTATATGGACATGTAGTCAACTACAGTCATATATCAGCTAGAGCTGAGGAGTTGCTCAAGAAGCATAGTTGCTTAGTGTTCTTAATCATAGATTAAAGATATATTTCTCCAAGGATTGCAGGAGCAGCTACCACAAACCTCATAGGTGTCTCCAAGGCTTTTTACCATGACCATTCCTGGCTACTGTACAAATATACAAGGGGTGCCAATGCCAGCAAATCCCAGTTTGCTCAGGTGATTGTGTCATTGCCTGCTCTTACAAAGAAACATGGACATGGTGCCTACCCCTCTCATCCACCTCATCAGCAGATTTTCAGTTCGGGGAAGCACTGAAACCAAACACTCTCCATGTCCTTAATGTGAGCTGTCCCCAGCAAGTACTTTCCCAAGGGGTTTTTCCATTGGCTTGCCTCTTGCCTTCCCCACTGTCCACTTGGTTAAACCACAGGCTCACAGCCAGCACTTCCACTTCTCTTCCAAAACAATGTGCACACTTTCACAGAAAATCTTGACCCATAGTTTCAGCTTCCTGCTCATTTCCTCAAAGCTCTGCTGATTCTACAATGGGCGTTGTTATCCAGCAAAGATGGTAATAATTCTATTGCCACACACAATTCAAAGCTTATTTCAGAACAGCTGCACACCCTTCACATTTTTATTGACATAGCTATCACAGGATAATAAAGTTTCATTACCTGTACTTAAAGACATTATTATCATGTTGTATGTTTATATAATACAGAAATAAATCTGAAAGGAATCTTGCATAATTTTCATCCATAAATGCACAGCCATTTAGACATGGGCATGCAAGTATGTCTTATATTGCACAAAACGCAAAATTTCCTATACTTTCCCCATATAAGATATCATAGGGACCATTTCTACCTTAGGGATGAATTGCTTCTCCATTCCTTATCTTTCATTGGCTATATTTGAAAATGCCAAGAAGTCATCAATGATAATGGCTTCTGATCTGAATCCCTCAATGCCTAACAAAACTCCCAAGATGTGCAGGAATTCCCACCATTCATGAACTTAATTCAGCATCCCAATGAAATGCCAACTGTCATAATATCCCTTAAAGTACATATTTGTGCAAATTTTTCATTTAATAAATGAAAACTGAACGTGTTTAAAAATATCATGTTCTAATTCCTCATCTAAATTTCAAAGTAAAAAATCAAAAAGCTATCTTTTAATGAGGTAAAAGGCTACTTCACTTTGATTTCTTTTATAAATGGAGTTTGATTGAAGTTGATATGTTACACAAAATATTTTGATCTTGTTGAATAAGCAGTTTCTGTTGGAAAATTGTATTTTCATCATTTCTTGGAGAAATTGGTATTGCTCTATTAACTGCAAGGATTTACAGCAAGCGAGGACCTGGGTTGTAACAGCAGCAATCTTTGTTGGTATCTTGCAGGCACTTTTAAACAGCAAAGGTATTGTACAATGACAGAGCATGCATTTTGAAAAGATTGAGAATAGTGGACATGCAGTAAATTACTTTATATTAACAAGCTTAGTTTCAATGTGATTCTTGGCAAGCAGAGCAGAAGATGAGCAAAGAACCATTTCAATATATGCCCACAAATGGCTGCTGTGCTATTTTCTTTAAAAAGCAGATTTCAAAATACTGCCTTAAGCCAGTCAGAGGGATCAAGCCGGGTCACCGCAAGACAAGCTACAGCTGCTTGAGAGGAAAAGCTGTACTTCTGTAAGGGAGGGCTGACAGCCTTATAAACAACTCCGCAGTGGGGACAGAAACCAAGGGCTTTTGTTTATACCTATTTAGCATGTATATAAGCTTCAGCAAATATATATATATATAATGTCTGTACCAAAGGAATCCTTAATTAAAACAAACCACCCACTATCTTGCTGATGTCCTCAGATGACTCATTCCACTGCGACAGTATGGCAGAGGTTCATGAAAATATCTTGGAGACTCTTATTTCAGAGTATCATACCTTTAAGGTACATTGTGGTCCTTTGTATTCACTTGTCCACCTTCATATTTCTTTCATTCTTTTCCTGGCTCAAAAGGAACATTTTTATTCTCTCTGTGCAGGTAAGTACACTAAATGTTCTGCTACTTTGGTGTCAGTAGGAATAGCAACAATTAATTGCTTTGTCAGTCCTATTAAAGACCTAAGTGCAAGTCTGAACTGCTTCAGTAATATTTTTATTTTGATGGGATGAAAATGAGCTGCTGGGCAGTAATTAAGAAGCATTTCTATGGAAGCATAAAGACTGGCAGGCATGGGAAAAAGTGGGAAATTGAAAAATTTTTAAAATGTAAAATAAAATAAGAAAAATAAGAATAATTACCCTCCTCCCCTCCAAGAACTAATTTTCAACCTAAGTTGAACCATGCCAATCAGGCATAACACTCACCTAGAGAGAAAAAGCAGCAGGTAACCCCATTGTTAGAGTCAGATGTTTTTGTGCTTATTCACCATAGGGTTTGACTTAGGACAGTAGTTCCATGAACTACCTGAATGATTCAGTAGTGACAAACACTTATCACTGAGGAGCATATAGAACTAACGGGGACATAATCCAAGTTGTAAAACTGCATTTAAGTCCAAAATGATCCTGACAAATCAAACATACTAGGTGGAAAATAAATCAAAGGAGTGGCTAGACAAAATCCATATGGGAACACTATGAATAATTCTAGTCTAGAAAACAGCACCTACCAACAAGACATAATGAGTTCAGAGTATAACCTAAAAGGAAAGGTCTTGAGGGCAAGTATGATACCTTTAAATGTAAAAAGCCACATGTAAAACGTGCCAAGGGCTCTGTCTTCCATATATTTAAAGATGCAGACAAGCCATGGAAGTAAGCTGCAGTAAAACAGTTTCAAGATAAATACAGCAAAGCATTTCTACATGATTCTATGAAAAAGTTGACTGGAAAAGGGGAATAACCCTGACTGTTGAAGTCTGTGAGCAGAAGGATAGAAAAATATCCTCTCTCACATATGGCACATCCCAGGTCTTTTCCATGCCAGATGATTTCTCTGTGTCAAATTTGAAAGACAATTCAGATTCAGAGGATCTCTGAATCATATCTGATCCAAATGACCTCCCTCCGAGCAGCTACCAAAACAAGGAAACCTCTCTGACATCATGGGAAGATACAACACCAGTTCCAATAATATTCACAGGGCTGCTGGTCACCAAGTGTGAACATCATATTTACTGTAAAGTATGGTGCAAGAAAGTGTATTCTTATGAGAAAACAAATTATATAGCACCAGTTTATACACCTTTACTCCAACAGAGAGATTATTTTCTTTTAGAATGAAATGCAACATCACAGAGATCAAAATTGAAAATTATTTAGATGGGTTACACAAGGCAAGATATAATCTTGTAGACCATCACAAATCCAAAGGCTGCACTGACACAGAAATAACACAGTAATAATTTGATTCAGAGCAAATTACAGGCTATTACAAGGACATAAGACATCTTTGAAAAACATCAGTGTTGCATTGGTATGGCAGATATTTGAGCAAAATGCCCAGAAGAGTCAAAGATTTCACTCCTTTGAGACCATCATTCAGCAAGAAACTATAAGGAAAACAAGGGTGGTCTTCCTTGCAGGAAAAAAATAATAGCAATTTTTTTTTTTTTTCCACCAGTTACAACTTTTCTTAGAAACTCGAGTGGAAGTACACATCTACTGTGTACCTAAAAGTATTTTTTCCTTTTTCTGAACTGGAAGGAAATCTGCTTCCTTGAATGCCACACTAGGATTATTTTCCATTTTGAACTCTGATTAAGGAAAAACCCAACCAGCCACTGACCACAACCACACTTTTCTTGGCCTGTTTCAGCAACTGAAAAATGTAATGCCTGAGAAATAAATGTTTTCTCTCAGTAGCTAGAAAACAAAATCTTATCTTGTTGCTTCATAGAGCTCATTTTGAATTAGCAAATTTATGGGTCAAATTGGTAAGGTAAAATATATGTGGAGCAGAGTGCACTATTCCATTCCAGCTGTAACACAGAGCAAAACCATTTCTGCCTCTCCTTTTAATTCCTTACTCTCCAGCTCCTGCCAATGCTCGTGTCCTGGGAAACAGTCCACAAAAAAGAAGTCCAGGCCTTAATTTCTAAAACAGAAGCAATTTAAGGTAATTCAATGTGCCATTAACATTGATTAAATAATAGGCAGGGTGAAAATCTGTCAACTCCAGAGTAAAGCAGGCACTTCATATTGGCAAACACAGCGTGAGCAAGTCACTTCAGGAGTGCTAATAGTGTCTCTGTGAAATGCAAACGTCAGTGTGGGAGATGTGCCATGCACAAGTCCTTACCTTCGCAACAGAGATGCAGCCTAATTGCAGTGAAAGCACACAGAGAGGAAAAGACAACAAAAAAGTGAATGAGTACATCTCTAATACTAATGGTCATACTAATAGAGAGACAAATGCTGATAAAGATTACACCTTATGGCTCAACAAAAAAACCCCATATTCTCTGGATTATATTGTGGAGATTTATTGTAGATGGATTACAGTGATTCATTTCGCTAAAGTAATTAAATTTCTGTTGACACAAAAATCTCATAACTCAAGAGGTTCAGCAATCCCTTGAGTTACTTCAGAGAGAAAATGAAATTAAGGTTTGTTGGATATAGACAAAGTGAAGAGAACAGGCTCATAAAAGTGAGCTAATGGAAAAATTCTGTGCCATAGACAGTCACATACTCAACTAGTTCTGTAGCCACTTGATTATTCTAATGTCCTTCCTTTTATAACTCATATCAGCATTAATTTATAGTCCATTGCACCAAAATGTCAACTGTATCCAATGTAAAATTTTATAGTGGAATAAGAAAGTATAATTGCACTCCACTGCTCCAGGCTCCAACTGAGGTGTTACATCATCTGCTCTCCAAGGTACAGATCACAAACTGAGAATAAACAAACACTGGAATTTTAAAACTACTTTTACTGTTTCAACACTCTTTTATCCATCATGTGTATTACAGCATGTTCCTTCACAAACCCCAGTCTGTTAAAGTGCAGCTGAGATTGTGGCTGTGTGTCGGATTGTGTGTCTGTTACCCTTCAGGAAATCAAAGCACATCCTGATGGTTAGCAGCCAAGAGATACCCTGTTGTGCCCTTGCTCACAAGAGGAGTAAGGAAGAACCTTACTCCACAAGTTTCTCAGCTTCCAATATTAAAAGCTAGGCACTGGTCATAAGGGAAAGCAGAGCAACAGCTACACAACTCTCACAAGAACTCCTCACCAAAGACACCCAGCTGCCAGTAACTAACAAACCTGCCACCCCCAGCTGCCCCTCTTGCCAACAAACTCCACAAAGGAGTTTTCTTTTTCAGCAAGCTGTCCAGATGATCCATGTTCCTCTCTGATGTTTGCCTTTCAAAGTACACAGCACAAGGCACTAAGAACTCACAAAACTGCCGATCTGACCCAGCAAACTGAGTGAAACCCACTAATTTGACTGTGAATAGAGCTAACATGGAGATCAATGTGTTTGACATCCCCCGTCTTTGACTACTGATCAAAGCCCACTAACAATGGAAACTTTACTTTTAACTTCAGTGGATCTGTAACCATACTCAATTATGTTAGCTTAGCACATCAAACTAAAGCTTCTGGAGCTGTCTGGCTGCAGAGACATTTTTTGGCTTAAACACTAAAATTCAATATAACTTTGTTGTAAGATGACACCTTCTGCTTTATTTGCTTAATTTAGGTACTGTTTTTTTCCTTTATATAAAAAAAAAANAAGATTAACTGCTAAAAATAATACCATGCTAAACTCAAGGAGGTAGTTAATTCCTATAATTCCAGCCTCAGAATATTCCAGCCCAGAGTCAAAAAATGTGAAAATTCTCTTCCAAGCCATCTCATGTACTTTAACTGAAATGGCAGGGCTGCAAGTTTGAGTTCTACTAAAATATACAAAATTAAAAAAAAATCTCAAGGTAATAATTTTTAATAATCTCAAGGTAATTTTTTAATAATCTCAAGGCAATTTTGAATTGCACCACCCAGAAGTAAAAGTAAATCCACAGCTAATATAAATCCATAGTAACAGGAAAAAATCTGATTTAT
>VWZN01008666.1:868780-902537 GCA_013396955.1 Regulus satrapa
TTGTTGTAAGATGACACCTTCTGCTTTATTTGTTTAATTTAGGTACTGTTTTTTTCCTTTATATAAAAAAAAAAGAAGAAAAAAGAAACAAGAACAGAATTCTATGAAAACACTCCCAAATAATTATGCAAAATCACTAAAAATCACTTCCAAATATTTTGAATTCTAGTCATCACTTCATTGGTAGGTTCCTGTCAGGTATTAACCAGGACTAAAATCAAGTCAGGTCTTCCAATTTACCTATGAAGAAAATTATGAACCAAACTCTTGATTTGATGCTACAAAAAACCCCCAAAACACAAAAANAAAAGTAAATCCACAGCTAATATAAATCCATAGTAACAGGAAAAAATCTGATTTATCCCAGCTGACTAATAGTCTCATGTGTTTACTTTCCTTAAGAAAAAAAAAAAATTACATGGCAATACTGCATAACTAATATGATCTTCCAGCTTGATTTGTTCCCTAATTAGTTTTCAAAGTGACGTAGTTGCTAGTCCTGAATGTCATTATGTCTTCACTCTACATTCTTAAATTATATTTAAGATGAAGATGAGCTTTAATCCAAATCCACTTAAACACTCTAAGGAGGAAAAAAAAAAAGGATTCAGCTTTGACATTTTCAAAAAAATCCCTCTCAATATTAAAAGTCACAATCCTCAACATATTTTTAAAAAAACAAGCTCCGTTTTGGAGTAGCTCCTTGTTGATGGCAGAGTTTTAGTTCAGAGCATTTTGAATGTTCATAGACTCTACTTCATAAGAAGTGTTCCAAGGCCATCAACAAATTAAAATATAGGCCTTAAATCTATTGTTTCAAGTGTCTGCCTAAAATTACCTGAGCTTGTGAGAAATACTAGTACTTAACAATGAGAAGCCAGACAAAACCTGATATCAATCTGGGCAACTAAATCTAACTTCAACCCCTATCCAGCATGCAGTACTTTTCAGTCCTGACTTCATGTTCTGGCATAGGCTGTCCCTCTCAAATGAAGATATTACTGCAGGTACCTATACAGCAGGAAATATCTTCCTAGCTATTCTCACAAAGTGGGATGAGAACGTGAGATCTCAAGGTGTGAGAGAAGGTATTCATCAGCTAAGGTGGCCTCTGTCAGGCTTCTGAGACAGCTCCATCTGGGAGATATTCAGGATGTGCCTCCTGGTACTTGGACCTTTGCTACTGCACCCTGACTGTGTGTCAGGAATTCCACAGACTCTAGGAGGAACAGAAAGGCATGAGGAAAAGGAAAATTCATCCTACTCACAGTGAGAAGACAACAAGGAGTAAAGACTATGTGCAACATTGTTCCATCATCATGGGTGTTCACATGCAAAGAAACCTAAAACAAAGGAGCTCATCCCATGGGGAATGCATTTTCCCTGTGAAGCTTTGGTCTGTCCACTCCCTTGGTGAGCTAAAGGGCCTAGGGAGAAAGTCAAATAAATGTCACCTTTAATTAGGCAATTTAGATTCTTGATATAGAGAAATTTAAGGAAGGAAACATGATCAACCCCAAATCCACCAGAACAAACAGCTTCAAACAAATTATTGATATAAACAAATGGCTGCTTTCTTTTGCTTTTGCAAAATATTCACAATATCCAAATGAATTTTAAAGAAAATTAAACAGTATGCCTCTCTAAGCCTTCAAAAAATTATTACATTAAAAAACCCCAACAGCATGCACAAAATATTTGATCACAGTCTTTCCTGGTGTCTGGCGGAGTCTCAAAAGAAGCATTTTTACCTAAGCAGCCAGAGGCTACAATTTTTCTCATGCTTGAACATCCCTTTGCTGGGGGGAACCTGAATGCCCCACTTACTGACATAAGGCTGTTTGTTCCTAGTGTTTTCTGAATCATCCATTTTCAGAAGAGCCCATGTTCCCTTAAAAATCCTTTTGCTGAAGTCTTTAAGAAGTGTTTGAGGGTGAGACACACCATTTTTTTTTTTTTTTCAGGGAGTAGTGCCAAGAGCTGTCTCATCTAATGCATTAGTGTTCCTATATTGCTGCAACTGAGGGCAGAGCTGATTTCTCTCCCTGGAGTATTCCCCACCCCACATCAATTGGATATATATACACATTCAATCCCAAGAAGACCCAAGTCCTGTTGCCTGCATCAAATTTGGGAATTTAGAAGTCCCCAAGCAGTACATTTGGGCCCTTTTTGTTCACCCATCCCTGAGTTTCCTTGGCAAATCAAAGGTTTGTATGCAAAGCCTGCTGAATCAAACAGCCAGCAATCCATATCATTCAATTTGCCACGCTGGGTGGAAAAAACTGAAAACTGAAAAACTTATTCTTGCAAGAAACAGAAATGAAATAGTGGGAGAAATACAAAGAAGGTCAGCTTAGTCTCAAAAGACATTCAGTCTCAAAAGGTACTGAATCCCAAGAAAAGGAAGAAACAACCATCAGTGCTCACTACAAGTTTCCCTAAACATGCAGCTGGTTCCTTGTGGCTCTCAGTGAGGTGTACACAAATTCTTTCTCTAGAGTGCCAGCATCATTGCATGGAATCCATGGCAGAAACAGGTGAGTGCTGTTTTCTGAAAGCTATTGCACATTACCACAGCTGACTTCAACAATAACTTCTAAATGAAATGTAGATAAGCCCTCTTAATTCCAATTACCCTTTATTTTAAAGCTTAATTACAGTAGTACAAGACTGTCATGGAATGATAATTACAATTTATTTAAACATCGATAAGTAAACATTAGGTTTTATTTTCCTACTGTGAAATGTATCTAACCTAATGGGCTGATAATTCCATTTAATTGTGTGCAAAGAAACTGGGTAATTTCTGTCAGGTATCATAAAATGGCAATGACTGCTTTATCACAAGATATTAACATTTTCCAAAAGCAACTGTTCTTTTTATGAATCAGCAGTTCCTTTCAGCTTTATTTAGTTCTCAATAAAAGGACAAAGGAAAAAGTTGGAGATTTGTGCAGTCAGAGAACAAGGTCTATTTTGGCCTTAGCAGTAAAATGTAAATTAAATTGTGGCAGAAGTAATCTTGCATCATTCAGGCTTCAGGAGACATGCAGTGACTGCCACAAGGCAGTGAAAGCCCTGCCTTGAGACCTAGGCTGCTTACATGGCATTAATCAGCAAAGTGTTTTACATTAGATAAGATCTGACCATCATCTTGCTCTGGCCTTGCTCCTGGATCAGGCAGACACAAGTCATAGACACCCTGCTGGAAATCAAGAGTCAGGATTCACAAATGTTCCTAGGATGAGAATCATCCTAAGTGGGCCTTGTTTTCCAAACATCCCAAATGTATTCCAGCACTACTTTACTGATTACTGAAATAAAATAAAAGAATCAGTGGCAGATTTGCCTGCTTAATACTTATAATCAGTGGCTGCAGACAGCAAAAAGGGCTCAGATAAGCCTTCAGGGCATTATCAAAAGGTAACAGAACAGCTGGATCAAACCCTTGGGCACTTTTATTTCCACTCCAGCAAAATTAAGAAGAGAGACTTTCTCTGAATCTCACCTACCAGATGGTGGTTCTCCTTTTGCAAATGCTCTTGGGTCTATTTCAGTATATGAAAGAACAAATTTTTATTAGGGAAGAGGTGGAAGGGTGGAAGATATGATAGCACGGGTACTGGAACTAAGGATTCAAATAAAGCATATCAAAACTTTTTTCTCCATTCAAAAGTTTCCCTGCAAAGCCCAGAAGAATTTTTACAGCTGCAAGTCCCCACATCCAGAGAGAGTCTCTCCATTTAAGACAGCTGCATGAGGAGTCCCACAGCACATAAAATCATCTTTCCCAATCTTCCCAGAGCTGCACAGTGTAAACCCCAACTGCCAGGAGGAGATTGGCTTATTTTAACATCAAAGAATCCAATGTCTACTTGGACAAACACCTTGAGTGATTCACTCTGCTCTTCACCATCCAGCTCAAATGGAAATCAGCTCAACTTCTTCCTCCCATGTCAGGAGGGAAACAAAGCAAATCAGCAGCTGTGAAAAAGGTCTGCTTCTTGAGAGGACGGGCATTGCCTTTTGAGTCCCCAGACTTCCTCATCCACCTTTCAAGATGCAGAATGACCCGATTCCATTCCTCAGGCCTTCCCAGAAGGAATGCATTTTTTGCAAAGGGAAAAAATACAGCATCTGCAGCAATTTCCTCTGTAATGGTGACTTGGCCACAGTGATGTACAAAGTCCAGCATTCATCTGTGGCCAATCTAGACACCACCACCTCAGTTTTTGCTTTCCCATGGGACCTTTCTGTGATTGGACTGGGCCCAGGATCCATCTATCAGAGGCCTGGGCTACACAACACTGCATCCATCAATCATTTCCTGCTCTTCAGCTCAGAGCATGGTGCAGGTGGGAATCTTTTCCAAGTGATCTGCTCAGATTTAGTCAAGCAACTCATTGAGATGTGTGCAAGCAGCTCAGAGCAGCATTTGAATGCTAACATCAGTTCCTCCTCACAAGCCCATATTTATATGAGGAAGATGAAACATCTGAACATTTTACAGACAGAAAAAGCAATTTGTAATGCTCTCATTACAAGGTCCTTCCTTTTCCTGAGACAGAATTTTCTGTGTCTCTGAACTAAATGTTTGTCAATGATTCGAATAGGTACTCTGAATATTGGTTGACCTAGCATATAAGTAAAAAAAGAAGGGAAAAAAGCGGCGATAGGAGATTCCTGGCCTCAAAATATGGTGCCATTTTTATAAATAAACAAAAGTCTATGCAGTTTTTACATGTGATCCAAGTAAGCTGGCAACAGTCTAGCAATACAATTGCCACAGAATTTTGTTGGTAATTTTCAGATTTTTTTTCTATATTAGCAATGCTTATAGTTTTGAAGAGGAGAAATCATGAGAAGAGGAAGACATCAAAGAGAAATAACTACATTTTTATTATCGCTTTATCCAAAATTATTCCGTTTACAACACTACTGGGTGCAGAGGCCTCTGCATGCAAATTATTCTGCTATCTAGGTCACTAGATGCTTCAATGCAATTTCTAATTAACAAGCACAAATTACCATTCCAATCAAATCTTTCATAAAAATGCTGATAGTGAACTTAACTAACCTTTATCAATATGATAAGCAATTTCAAAGATAAAATCTGGATGTTTATGCTGTCCACAAGCCATGTTAGCAAGAGATGTCGTTCCTGATGCCTACCACACTCACAAGCCTCCTTCAGTTGCAGCTCTTTGGCTCAATGAAGCTTTTAATTGTCATGCAGGGGGAGATCACATTCAGGTAAGCAGGCTATTTTGATTACATGCATTTTTATAACATTGCAGCAACTGCATGAAAACAAAGAGATTCTCACCAAAAAAAAAAAAAAAAAAAAAAAAAAAAAAAAAAAAAAAAAAAAAAAAAAAAAAAGTAGCAGGATACATCTTTGTGTGGCCTAAATTATGTCCAGCTATGTCAAAATTTTTTTCCAGATTTTTCTTTTCCTAAAGAATTGGATGGCTATTTTACCCTTCTCTCTTCCAAGTGAATAGTTTATGGATTGTTTGCCTGATCCAAATAGATTTTTTTTTACCATGCTATGAATATGCCCACCCTTCCTTCCCCCCTCTTTAATTTCTAAAGATTGCCTTAATATGAGGCTGATTCCTTTCTCTTTGAGAGCTATGGAGTTTCTACCAATTACTTAATTCACAATATTGCTGATTTTACATTATAATTTTCATAAATTAGAGATGTTACAATCAAGTACAAAAGTGGCATGCATTATTTGGTCTGCATGTGAAATTAGCATAAATGAATAATTTAATTTACTTAGTTCTACCATATCTCTGCAAATTAAAAAAATGCATCAGCTAGTCTTTTCATCCATATCTTGTTTATGAGCCTATCTCTGTGGCTTAGAGTCACTCACAGGCAATGGAGTCATGTACCATGAACAATGCCAGTTAAGCAAAATACATCCCCTTCATTAGGATAAGTGATATCCCCAAAGTCAGGAAAAAAAACCTGTCAACAGGGTCTACCTTGAGCCAAGTATAAACGCTGCCAAACAAAGCTAAGAGCATCAACATGCTGCCTTGACAGCAAAATTAGGGGAGAATTATCTAGAAGTTCTCTAGTGTTAAAGACAATAGAAAATGGGTTTACACATTACTCAAAATACTTACTCAGTACTGCAAAGCACAAGTCAAGAGATAAAAACATAAAGGGGCTAGAAGAATTCAGAGATTAGCAAGATGAAGGCACTGACTAACTACATTTTGGTGACTTTTCCCTCACTCTAGGAAGAAGATTTTCCCAGCACTCTCCTCTCTATTTGCACACATACATGATAAGGTCTTATTTTATGCAAGGAGAAGGGGAGATGGGCCCCTGTTTCCCTTGTAGTCACATGAAAATAAACAGCACAGGAAAATCAGGCTCCTGGTTCTCTGAATGCAGATTCTGCACAGCTATCAGACACTTCAAAAGAAAAGAAAATGGTATTAAATCCAAGCTTTTCCTCATTTTCTTTCCATACTTGAAAAGCCCTTGGTCTCAGATCATCCCTGAACCAATTAATTGGCATAACACAGTGAGAAACCTTCCTTTATCGCCAACACTTTGACATTTCCATCCCTGCTAGCAATGAATAACTAAGCTATGAAACTTCTACAAAGAGAAATCACCACAGAAACTTGGTGATTCATCCCGTGTTTCATGAAACATCTAAAAAGACACTGAAGCCTGAAAATTGTAAACAACACCCCAGAGTGGTGACTGGGCTGGAAGGCTGACCTAGAGACAACTCTGCAGCTCCCTTAGTGGTGCTCTTGTGCCAAAATGTGCATGTGCTCCAAACAAGTGCACTTTAAGCACAGTTTTACGTCCTCAGAGATCACATACTTTCCAGTGCTCTACAGGAAATGCTATTTAATATAGCATATAAATATTACATAGATGCTATAGTTGGAGTTGTGGTGGGCTTCAAGAGACTGTTCCTTCCTGGAAAGCTGATGGAGCATCTCATTCTGGAGGCCATCTCTGTCCTCATGGATAGCAAGAAGGAGCAGCAGGCAAATTTATAAAGGGTAAATCATGCTTGACCAATCTGATTGCCTGAAATGATGAAACAACTGCCTGGGCGGATGAGGGGAGAGCAGTGGATGTTGTATATCTCAATGCCAGCAAAGCTTTTTACACTGACACACAAGACTTTTCTCTGACTTTTCTCTGACTTTTCTCAGGGAAATTCAGGAAACATGGAAAGGACGAGTGAACAGTGAGGCTGATAGAGAATTGGTTGAACAGCACATCCCAGACGCTTGCAAACCATGGCATGGGGTCCAGTTGGAGGCCTGTCACTAGCGGTAAATACTGGCTCCAATATTGTTTATGCTGTTCACCCATAGCTTGGATGGAGGGGCAGAAGTCTCCTCAGCAAGTTCATTGATGGTGCAAATCTGGGAGGAGTGGCTGATTCCCTAGAGGGATGTGCAGCTCTTCTGAGGGACCTTGATAGGCTGGAGATGCACAGAGAAGAGCCATCTGAAATGAGGAAGAATTTTGAGGAGCAGTCTGAGAACATCTACATGCTTCAAATCCCTGGGCAGCTAAGTGTTCTTCAGAGAGGAGTTCACAGCACTCAAGCAAGGCTCCAGGGTACTCCAAATTCCCCTCCTGACAATATGTGGTAGGCTCTGTCACAGAGCTCAGGCAGTTCTTCCTTCTTGCTCCCATGTTTGGTGGTGCCAATACAGTTTCTCCTTTCAAACCTCTGCAGAGAAAGTGCTTGCAATACTGAGCCAAGGCAAACACACCCTCCCTGTGAAGTTTCACACCTTAAATACCACTCCTTGAAATTTTCTCTGCAGATACTGCTTCTGATATCACTCAGCAGCACAGGCCAGATGCACTTTGAAGGGCTCCAGTATCCATCCAGTCTATTCTTGCCTACTAGGTGCACAACAGATGATCCAGGATTCTTCCTGCTTTTCATGTAGAGCATCTTGGATCAGCAGGAGCCACTGCCTTTGTTCCTACACTGTACACCATCTCCCCATCACCCATCCAGTGCCCTATTCAATTATTCATGAATGAAATAACAGTTTTCAGCATTAATAATTTACTGCTACACCAAGGGGATGAGTAAGGTAAAATGTAACTGATATGGGAGTCTGAGCTTTGGCAGCTTTTATAATACTCATTCATCTAGTATTTTCCATCATTAATCCTTGTGCTTTGCTGACTAGAACATTTGCTCAATGACAGGCATATTTCCCCACTGACATGGATCTGGTACGTAGGTTCAGTACCTGGAAATGGGAAACATATTTTTGTTTGTGGGACTTAATTTATTAAAGTTCTGATATCAGATTTTGCAAAGTCTTACTCTCAGGAGAAGTTACATGGACCCAAGTAGGTCTATTTGCTTAAAAAAAGCCTGCTGATATCAGTGCAAGGTAGTGAGGATGGATCTCAGGCAAGTATGTCATAATAATGCAATTAATAATAATTTATAATTTATTATCCAGCCTCACAGACAGTCCCACTGCCTTTCTTGTCCACAAAATGAGAAAGCCTTTCTCTTTGGGGGGACCTGAGCTAATTATATTTACTGAGAGCCTCATCAGAAAGCTGTAATTCACTGCCTGGCAGCACATAGGCATTGAAGAGATGCAAGTGCAAGAAATTCCCCTGGACAGGCACCAGACAAAGGGGTGTCCTCTACACTTCCCATTAAGACAATGGTATTTTTGCCATTTCCTTGATCTGACCCCTCTACCCACCCATAAGATGAAAGAAACAAGATCATTAGCAATGCACCTCTGAAGAGATCCTATAAAATCAAGAAATTCAAGTGCTCATTTCAAATTAAGCCAGAACCCCAAAGAATAAGATCCCATTCTTTGCTGTTTCTTCTTCATAACAAGAAAAACTTGAATATTACACTGATAAACTTAAGTTGCTGTGTTGCTTAAGCTCAACAGCGACATAACAGTTAAGTAACTCAAAGCAAGCATCAGATTTGAGCTGAGTGGCATGTCATGCTGTATCACACCTTATCCCCTGATATCCCACTCCCCTGCTGCATCAAGTTTAAAGTAGTCCTGTCAATAAGCCACTCAATCCTTTGACTAAAGGCTGTCTTTCCCCTTTGACAGAGGTGAAACCTGTCTAAACTCAGCAAGCCTGGTGTTATGTAGGCCATCCCTTTATCAAAGAAAACAAACATTTTGGCATGGAGCCATGTATTAATACACTAACTGTCCCGGGATCTGAAGCCATCTGTTTCTTTCAGTGTAACTACCTACACCTGGAAGAATAGAGGAAAGAATAAACTGTGTGCCTGGTTCCCTCACCAACTGCCCCAAGGCATTGAAGACTCTTCAGGCAAAGGAGTAATTCTACCTAAATTCAATGACAGGATTATTTATTTATTTAATTACTCAAGTGAAGACCTGAATATCAGAATACATTTTTAAACCAGGTTCATACTTATTAGATTTCTAGTTTGAGGGCCACTGTATTATTTGAAAAAATGCCAAGTAACAAATTGAACTCATGATTTTTTTTATTGAGAGCTGAGCAAAATCCTAACAAGTCTTATAACTTGGCGTACTGAGTACTTTCACAGACCTACAACATGCCAGAAAACATGTCATATTTTTCATTCATTTGCTTGCATTTGCAACTATTTGGCTGAGTTTTCCTACAAAAACAGTTTTGAAACTCCAGCTTGCTCTGACCTCAATCCTGGATGAAAACTCACAAGTTTGCTCATTTCCCTACCTTGGCCTCTTGGTTTTACTGGGACATCTGCAACAGACCACATTCTTCGAAGGCAGAGGACAGGATGAGAAGCCAGAAGCTCTTTGCTTTCCAAGACACTTGTACACTAGCCCTGGCTTTGCCTGTTACCTGTTGCATCAAACTGATCAAGTCACTGCTCTAGTGAAGACCTGTCCCTTACAATGCATTAAAAATCAGTAGCATATCAGGGCCTTGATATTGATTAGAGCTGCCAGCTGTTACACTTAAGCACATCTTAACAGCAATAATCAGAACAAATAAGAATCGCCAGATGAGGTTTCCAGCACAGGAAATGCTTTCTGTTCTGCATAGTGTGTCAGCAGCAGTGGGGTAACCAACAGCACTTAGAGGCACAGAAGGAACATTCATTAACCAGATTCCACCTGCTGCTGCTTTTTACTATAATCACAATCTAATGATATTGAGATTTTTAGAGCAGATTACTGGGAAGAAGAAATAAACGAACAACACATAATGCAATGATTTTGACTCTGGAAAACTGCTACTGTTCCACAACAAAACTGCACTAATAACGCAGTTGGTTCAATTGCACATTCCTTGCTGCACTACTGCTGCAAACTGCTCCTCTCCTGGGAGGTAACTGGATAGTTTCCTGCTGAACCTTACTTACAGCACTCTGCAGATTTCCCACTGATGCAGCCAGACAGAGGCATTTTGCAAAAGGGGAAAAACCAAAAAGTATTCTTTTGCTTAAAGGCATGTTAAGGGAACCAGACTTTTAGAGAACTTGTGACTCATATTTATCACTAAATAAAGTTTTGGGTTTTTTGTTTTGTTGGGGTTTTTTTTTTTTGGTTTTGGTTGTTTTTTGGTTTTTTTTCCTCCTGCAAACCATTTCCCAGGGAGGGATAGCTGGTGTTTCTATTGTTTAGGACATATAAACAACAAACAATAACCTACATGGAGGAGCATGCACTTTACTAACTGAGAACTAAGTCATGAAATAGACACCTAGACCCCAATTCAGTCAGACAGTTAAGTTTGACAGTACCAGCACTAATCACCCACAATTTCCTCTTTGACTGGCATGCTAAATGAAGCTGAAAACTGCTGCCTAAACACAACATGCTTAAATAATAAAAACAATCTTAATGTTAGGGACAGACTATTTCCTTTTATTTCTAGTTAAAAACATTCATTTAATGCCGTCAAGTTATCTCAAGGCTTCTGATGTAATCTTTTGGGCAACGCACACAGGCTAAGGGAGTTAACATATATTTGCACTAATCCCAAAATTCTTTGCCATGATCTGCTCTTTCTAGCATGTGTTAGCCACACTGCAGGCCCACATGTCCTTAGGACATGTGTCTCTGTCCTTAAATGGTTGATACAAGCTCTTGACAACCATCCCAGAGCTCAGAAATGTATAGTTACTCAGGCATTAGAAATGAGTTTTCCAGAGCAGATTAAAATCCGTCTTGCATAAAGAAAATCAAGGGAGTCTGTGAAGCCAAATAAGCAGATGTAGGAGCATACAGACATTGCCAACAGGGTCTTAATACAGATGTCAGAGTCCCCTTCTGCACAGAGTTGGTAAGGATTTTCTATCCACACTGGAAGCTAAGCAGAAATTTTCAAGATAATACACCATCTCTTCCCAAACAGTGAGTCCAAAGCAAATTTGGATCTGTCTGTATGAGCTGAGAGAACAAGGCAGAATCAGCACACTGAGATGCCAAAGAGCTTAGTGGGTCTATGGTAGATGTCCCAGAAAAACACACCAAGTCCCTCACAAAGAAACCACAAGTAGTTATGGTGGTTCAGGGATGGTTTCTCACCAACACTCACATCAAGCTTACGTGGGGCTGCAGAGCTGCTTATCAACAAAAACAACTGAGCACACAAACGCATTAAAAAATGTTTCAAACATCTGACAAAGTAATATTTTAAAAAGACTCACCTCAGCATTAGAGTCACACATCCTTTCCTCTGTTAATGTAGCCATACTGATAGGAATGCTGCCTTTTCCCTGCTAAGTGCTCACTAACACCTACCTGGCAGCTACATCAGAGACCAAGCCTTACTCACATTTGTCCTTTTAACCCTTGTTTAAGAGGAAATGCCTTTCTCAAGTTTCTTGCTTGTGGCTTCTGCATTATCTGAGTGGACCCTTTGAGGCTGTGTAAAACCTTTGCAGCAAAAAAGATCTGACTTATCTCACAGGAGTGCCAGAGCTTTATTTAATCACATTTATCCTTCCTGCATCTTTACGACTCTACAGCTTTAAGCCTCTCTTGACTTAATTCTTTTGGGAATCGTTAATTCATTTACACTTTTGATCATCTTCTCCTGCCTACCTCCCATCTCACCAGCCATGAAAAATGTTATACCTCTCAGCTGAGAATCTACAGAACAAAGGTCTATCCAGCCCTGTTGTGTGATACAAGCAATTTTTTGGTACCAAGATATCTTTAATAATGAAGAATACTCTCCTATCAGTGGGAAGAAGAAAAAAAAAAATCAAGATAAACAGTTTTAAACAAAATGCTATTCTTTTTCTCTGCTTAAAAGATAAATCTAGAAATGAGGTGATCTAAAATTCAATCCCACACAATTGCAAAGCCCTTGGATGCTGCAGAGTGCAATATGCACCTACAAGGGATATTTGAAAGATAACAAAATAAATTCTGCCATCAAGCAAATGTAGACAGACTCCAGAAACCATTAAAAGTTTTGTCAATCCATTCTGCAAATAGACACCCTATATTGGCAGTTCTCTTCATCAAGCACATTTCACGAATAATAAACTGGTAAAATGCCAGATAGTATGTAAAGTGAATTGATCATGATGTCTGAGTGCCAATATAGGAAGCAAATAACCTGAAATAGAAGAGTTTTTTAATCCCTCAGTAAAGTCATAACATTATCTGTAACTGGAACTGAAGTGAATGTTACAATTAAAGTAAAATAAGTCAATTTTAGGTGCACAGATTTAGCAGATAGGAAAACTAATCTTCAGAACCAGTAGAGACAACAATTTGGGTGGGGTTAGAGTTCTGCACACTCCTAAGCACTGTTGCTCTGCAAGACAGCAACTAAAAAAGCTTCAGACAGCTACAGTAGGGAAAAGATGGGTGCTCATGAAGGATATTTGTGTGAGACACCAAGTTTGTGACTGATCAGAACAGCCTCTGCACATGTGGAACTATTTTGGTTGCAGTTTGGGATAGCCAGTTATGGTGAGACAAAGTGTCCTATGTCCCCCAAAACTGTAGCTGACCTCATTCAGATGACAGATTATTTACCTTCTGCCCTTTCTAGTTATCCTTCCTTCAGCCTAATTCATGCCCTTGGGGAGACAACTCCCCAGTCCTAGAATCACCATGATCAATCCCAACCTGAGGGACTGCTGGTGACTGGGTAACTGCAGTGTAATGGAACACCCTGAAAGATGCACTAAAAACTCTGCCCAGAAGAGCTCTGCCTAATCAGATGAGAGGATTAGGTGCTTGGGGGGGGGGGAAATCCCAGGCAAAGAAAGGTTCAAGTTTGAGAGTTTGCTCAGAATAATGCAACAGAGCAAAACATGTTAGGTTCTACCCAATCTGCTTTTAGCTTCACTTCCCAAACATCAGAGAAACATTTCTTGATAAAAGATTTTTTAAAAATTATTTTATTATTAAGTCTAAAACAGGGACAAGAGAAACAGCTGCAAGTCTGACAGCTTATCTCAGCTGAAAGTCTGACCTGTTCCTCTCCTGTAGCACGGATAATCAATTTTCTCCACATCAAAATGTGTTGGCAGTTAATAGCAGCAACTCTTATTTTGTTAATTAAAAATGAAGTATGCCACAGATCATAATTATTTTTGAAATATGTCAATGATAATTCAGCATGTGAACAGACAGAACATATTATCACTATTTTAAGAAAAAAATACAGGTTGTGTTCTTGGAAAAAGGCTTTCTATTTTCTAAGCTTTAAAAAGAAAAACTAGAGAAGATCAGATTCAACAACAGTATGGTATTTTAGGAGACATGACTAAAAGGACGGTTTCTTTCTAATTCATTAAAATCTGCCCTGTGACCCTACCTCCACCACTCCAAGGCCTGACGTGCAGAGGTAGTGTAATAATCAGGTTGTGTGTGCAGCATCTGCTTTTTTAATGAATCCATGATGCATGTACTTCACTGCAGACAGAGCAGAATGTGCTACTTCAACACATTTTGGGTTTTTGACATCTTCCAGATATTTACAAAAGTACGTAACAAGGTACTACATTTGCCAGAGGACTAATTAGGCACAATCTCTCCTGCGTTTCATGTTTCTTGATAAGAGTTTGATTTTTAAGGAAACCTGATGACTGCATGAAAAAAGCCTCATCCCTCTTAACCTGTCTCAGCAGAGAATCCATCCTGCTTGCTGCAGCACTGAACTCCAGCTAGCTGAAACAACTACCTCTTTGTTCATCTGCTTAATCCCCAAGGGCAGTAGCCAGGTCAACATTAACACACACTCCCTGCTCCCTGCTATTCTTTTTTCACATGACCTTTAAAAGCAAACCAACATGACATGGTTCACATATAGAAGAAACTCTGGGAATACACACACAGAAAACAGGAGTCTGTGCTCTCCAGTCCAAGCCCCAACATAAAATGCCAATATCTCCTTCTAGAGCTTTGCAGACCATTGGAATACCAAGTCCCTCAGACTGCCAGGGAGATGCTTTTATCTCCTCTAACTCCCCCAGGAAAGGACAACCACTGAAATAAGCACCAGATGGCCAAAAAGCCAACCTGAAAAATGAAGGAAAGGTCTCTGGAAAGTACTCACACATCTAACACCGGTGACAGAACCTTCTGGATTTCTCCATTTAGTCTACAGCACTAATGACTCCAGCAACACATTTATAGCATTATAACTTAGGCACCATCCTTCAATTCTGTGCATGAATCTATCCCTTAGTCAGTTCTAGATGTTTGTAATAGTAGATTACCTTTTTACTCCCCTTGCTCTAATTCTTGAGGTGAAAAGTTGTTACAAAAAGCACTTGGTAACTTATACAGGTTCATCAACAATTTTCATTTGCTAATGATATTTAACAGACCACGGTGATTGCTGTCCAGAATTCTTCCAAGAGGCAAAACAAACATCTAAATTATAACTTTCTAACATCTGCTTCCTCTAGGGGAGGATTTATATGAGGTTTGACAGATGCAAGAGCTCTGAAGAATGGCTGTTACAAATGAGCCAGATAGCAGAGTCTTGGAAAATGCAGCCAATCTCAGCTTCTTGAAATGAGCTCCAACCCGAGGCAGAAATAACACACAGCTGTTCCTTCTGACTGCCGTTCAGGAGAGAGATGGTATCTTGTGATAGTATTAATAGTTCCCATTTTCCAGGTGGTATACAGAGTAAAAGAGAGCTTAGCATTTCATCTCAATTTGATATTATTTATGGTGTATTAAACAACAAAACCCCAACCCCCCCTCCCCCCCAAACCTGCAAGCTAGCCAGTGTAGCAATGATAGTGCTGAGCAAAACAGTCAACAACTACCCAAGTCCATACATTAGCTTTTCACTCAAAACATGATTTTGTGCATGCCACAGTAGGAGCTTTTATGGCCATATGTTTTCAGAGAAGTGGATAACAGTTCTGTGACTATAACTCTTCAATTCAATATAATTCTTATTACAATTTACCATTAATTTTATTTACTGGGCCAAACTTAAAGAAAATTTTATGTTAACATAGTAGCATCTTCTTTTAACAAAAATTTTAAATCTACCTCTATACCCAAGACACTCTTCTTACTCATGAAATAGCTTACCTCTGGAGAGGCTGGAGGAAAGAGGAATTTCTATGTTTACCACAAGTCCTACTAAAAAAAGGAAAACAAGAAATTATATACCTTTAAAAGAATTTGTTGAGGTAGGAATATTGGGCAGTTTTTCCCCTTTGTAAAAAAACCAACAAACAAACAGAATTAGTGAGACAATGCAACAATCCTGTTTGTGCATCCTGCCAAACAAA
Source organism: Regulus satrapa (assembly GCA_013396955.1). Taxonomy (NCBI): domain Eukaryota; kingdom Metazoa; phylum Chordata; class Aves; order Passeriformes; family Regulidae; genus Regulus; species Regulus satrapa. Next base: position 884,544 of record VWZN01008666.1, read on the forward strand.
CAGCATGATCAGAAACAACAGAAAACAGGATGAGCAGATACTTTTTATGGCCAAACATGTCCCATGAAACCCAATGATAGACTGTCTGCTGCCATGGACTGGTGGCCTTAATTAATGCTGCACTGATCCCCTCTCAAACCTGGGCAGTTTCATTACGGTTTTGGGCCATGGGAAGACAAGCAGCTGGGACTTGGGCTGATCTCTGCAGGACTGCATCTGCAGGGCCAGTTGCTGACTCTGAAAGAGGCAGACAAGGGCTGGGCAAATCTGTTCTACAAGTCTCTTGTCAAAAGGTGAGTTAATTTTCTTGGGCAGCAGCAGTGAGGGCATATGCTGGCTGCACGTTGAGCTGTGTGTATTAACACTGCTGCTGCTTCAGGGAAGGCGTGTTTGACCATATAACCACTTTTCCCCTGTGTGGGAGAGCCTGCCCATACAATTGCTTCCCTTCAATTTTGGGTCAAGCTGTGCACAAATCTCACGCAGGCTGTCCAAATCGCGTGCAGGGTATAAAACCACAACCACATCTGTTTCTTGTACAGCAGTTCCACAGAGTTCTGCACCCTTCTGGCCTCAGAGTCCATAATCTCTATTAAATTCAGTAATTCAGTAAGTCTGCATCTGACAGGATAACTTCTCATTAGCATCTTGTGCTTTCCATTCTGAGACCCCATAGGAATAACATACATTACTTGCCAACCTAAATGGCACTTTTCCTTGTGTCCAGCCTCTGGCACTTAGAGAAATGAAGGCAAACTAACCTGCAAAAGGAAGCACCAGCACAACTTGCAGAGTTTTATGGCTGCAAGTGGTGAATAACTTTAATTAGTGCCCAAAGATGGGGCACTGGCAAGATGCCATGTCACTTATCAGCTGCCAAACTGAACAAAACTTTGGTGGGCTCACAGCACCAGTGCATCATACTGGGCAACACCACTGCTGTTGTTTGCAACAGTAGGGAAAAACACATTATCCAAAGGAATACATATTTATTGCCTACCACCTAGCCAGGACAGAGAATATAACTTGTAGCTATATAAAACAGTATATTATCTATTTTGAATTCTTTTATTTACTCAGTTTCCCTTAAGAAACCTTCACCAAAGTGTTTCAAAATGAAGAAAAAAATATTTAACTCCTTATTTCAGAGATGCACTGGCACAGAAGAACAAAAATTTAATGCAGATAAACTTGCTATGTTGCAAAGCTCACATTGTTATATAAGAGGCAATGAACATACAACTTGTGTGCCAAGACTGACACGTATTATTGCATATCCACAGCAAATTTCCAGTGGATAGACAGAATGTAGAAAATCGGAATGAATAGCACACACAGCTGATATGATACTTCAGGACATAAAGGTGAGTAGTCACTAATACTAAGACTCTCTCTCTAGTCACAATTTAAAAACTGGAGATGTTGAAGCAAAAAAAAAGCCAGCTTACTGTGAAAACCATGTGGAGCTCACAGTACTTGTCCTTAGGATGAAGACCTTTGCCTCAAAGGCTCTGTGCTAAAAGATGAATAGGGTAACTGATCCTTACTACTTCTGAATAGTATTCCTCAAATCTGACCAGACTTGTCAAGTCATGGGTGCCCTAAAGCCTTCTTAAATAAGCAGTCATAAGAAGGAGAAAAAAAAAGAAAAAAAAAGAAAAAAAAAAGAAAAAAGTACTTTACCTTGGAGAATCTTCTCCCTCACAAGTTATCAAGCACTGGCTGAAAAAATAAGGGCAGAATGGCAGAATATGTAACTGTCAAAGATGTTCACAGACAGCATATTGCAAACAGGTGCAGAAATTTTAATTTTTTCAAAGTACTATGAGAACTTCTCTAACTCTATACCAATGAAACCCTTCTCCAAAAGAAAGGCTTTGTACACTTGTTGCTGGAACTGAAATCACCCATGACCAAGGCAGCAATTAAGAAGTGAAATCCCTGCTGCAAAATTGTACCACTTGCAAAAGTCAGCATTTTACAGCTGCTTTAAGGGGTAATGGACTTCCTAAACACAAAATTGAATTCCTGAATTTATTCTTGTGCAGTTTTCTAGAGGAATGAGTGTCAGCACTCATTCAGCACCTTGGCAACCCCTCCATTATCCATCTTCTAGAAGAAGGCTAGTGTCCCTTTACTGGGCCATCTAGAGATAGGCAGTGCCATGTGAAACTGACTCTGAATTGGGAACACACAAGTGAAAAAGCTGGAAGGATCATATAAGTCTCGGGAAAATTAATAATTCCATATAGCATGGACTGGAATGACAGTTTTCTGGTACCATGAACACTTACAGGGGAGAGAGCCACTCCTCCTTCTCCTCCTTCAATCTGGTCCACCACAAAGCAAAATTTTGCTTTTGGGAAGAGTGTAATTCTGAGGAGAAGATACCAGGCCTCTTATATGATTTTCTTTTTCCAGAGTACAGCAAAAATGAAGGGTTTAATAAGCAGATGAGGAACAGGAGTCCCATAACATCTGGTTCCTATTCCACCAGCCTGTCCTCAGATGCAGGAAGCAGAAATCTCCTGCAGAGATACAAAAGGATCTGTATGCTACTGGTGGCATTTTACTTTGCAGTGATTCTACAAATGAGAGGGAAACAAGAATTTAGCTGATAATAGTTTTTTGCCTGATCACAGTCATAATCTGTAGGATGGACAATCCTACAGTAATTTGATAAGAAAGGAAACCTTTCTGTTTCAATTCCCACCCTCCCCCAATTTGATATAAACAATAGCATCAAAGTCTGCGCTAATGACGTTACCTAGAGACAATGCAGTGCACTGAACAGATAGCAACTTATGCATGATAAACTGAAGACAAGCACTTCAATGAAATAAAATCAGGAGAGGAATTACTTGCAAAACAGCTGTAAAGGGATGGAAAAGAGAGGAGCTGCAAAGAGGGATTGATTAATACTAGCACCCTTAGTGCTGAGAAACTGAGAACATCTTGAAAATATTCAGTGAAGACTTAGAGCTGTAACACTTCTCAGGTCACATAGAAAAAGAAGTGAAACTAATAATTCAGAATATATTTGCACCAAGATGGTGATGGTTTCAGTTCCATGGATACAAGTCTCAGGGGGATCTAAGGGTTTTGCTCTGTAGTTCAAATCAATGGTTGGGAAACAGTGCTCAGATGTTCTGTGCTCAGCGATTAAAGGATTAACAGAGCAGGGCAGCAGCTTTCAACCTCTCAAAAGTTCTGAATTCTATGAGTTTTAGGGCTGCCCAAGCAGGAGATAATTTGAATAGGATTTTCAAAGGCAGAGAGAACATACATAGCCCCATTCCATACTATAAAGTAAATGAAAAACACACATTTCCTGAAATTAAATCCTGATCCTCCAATAAAATCAAGAAGAGAACAGACTTCTTCATCAATGAGGGGTTCGTGCAAGGGCCAGAGGTTTTGGATAAAGGCTGTAGAACAGGAAGTTCTAAGAAGGATTTGTCATCATCTGCTTGCAAGGAGAAATAGGAGTGTCAGGATTCCACCAGCAACCTCTGCCATGAAGTTTTCCTGAATGCTCAGACTTTAAAATAGTCTTAAATTAACAATTGAATGGATTAGATACTAGATTATCAAGTATTTGCAACCCAGTTTTGAAAGAAAGATTTATGCTGTGTTTAAAATGCATCATGAGTAAGCCATCTCTCTTTTGTTGAAACCATAATAATGCTCATAATTACTTGACATAGCTTAATTTTCTGTATAGCTCACATGCTTTTCAACACAGGACTACCAGAATATTTTAAGCTGTTCTACACTCATCAGGTATCCTGAATCTGGTCACAGCAGTGCATTTCTGCTTCATAGGTACAGAACAAACTCAACATGATTGACAAGATAGAATAATCCATTTATGGGGGACGCATCTCTGTAGTGCTTTCAGTCAGCCTTCCTCCCAGAGCTTCTCAGTTAGGAACTGTCACACAATAGTAATTTTCTCATTATCCATGAAGCTTCCTTGGCTTCATTGTCTGCAGTGTCTAGCATGTTTCTAGTCCCACTGCTAAGGCATCATTTCTGTTTCCACTCCATCTGCCCAATTTCTAATCTGTTTTCTTCATAGAACTGGGATTTTTGCCTCTCAGGCAGACTAAAATTGTATTTCCTACTTTAAATACAAATCTATTTAGGCAGTGACAGATCAAACCAATCAACTGGCACCTCTTCAGCTAAGTACATTAACTATGAAGTTCTCCTCTTATTCTTAAGCTCTGTCAACATTTTACCCCATCTTAAGAGCTTGATGCTACCTGAAAATCCTTATAAATGTACATTCTCATATTAAATTAAGGTTAAAAGTTTCTATCCAGGCTCTCAAATTGCTTTAATGCTAATTACTGTATATCAGTTATTGCTTCTGTCACCGTTTATTCAGCCATTCTCTGGAACAGTTCACTGAACTTCCTTCAGACACGTTTCTGCTGGAGGCAAACACAAAATACCTGACAGCAGCAAGACTTCTCCACTGCAGATGGTCTCCTTGCCAGTTTGGGGTGATGACAGCTAGCAGATAAAGCAGTTGAGTTACAGGAGGAGAGAACAGGCAAAGCCACAGAGATGATGGGACCAGCTGACTTCACCCCATTCTCTGGCAGATCAGTCCAGATACTGTGGCAAGAAGGTTGAGCATAAGGTTCACAGGGTGGGCCCCACATCATATCTGGCAGCGTCCTCTACCTTCAGAGGAAATAGGGAGACACCATATCACTGCTTGGTGCAGACCAAGGTGTTCTTTCATCACTCCAGAGAACAAAAGCAGTGAAGTGGAACTCAGAGGGAAGCAATAAAACCCATTTCCCCTCTCTTGTAACGTCATATGTGGCAGAGTATGGAAGTGGTTGCAGGCCTGCACACACTTTCCTCAGAAGTGGGAAAGAGATAGTTTTATCTTCCTTAAAATAAGAGATAGGGGACATGCTTCTGAAGAGATGAAAGCTGCAAGAAGATATCACAAGGATACAGCAAAAATGTTTTAACTGCTCAGAGCTGTGGCTCTCATTCTTGCATGTTAAACAAATACATCTCTGAGCTTGTGTGCTATTTGGTTAACACTGCATCCACAGCAGAGAAATTGAAATTAAGACTCGTAGCTTGAGAACAGAAGAAAAATATTAATTTTGCAAGCTAAAGTTATGCCAGCCATCCAAAGCTGTTAAGCACTGTGGATCTCAGAAAAAATGTTTTTGGCACCAATGCCAATAAATGTAAACTGAGTAAAGACTATATGAAAACAGTATGATCAAATTTAAAAGCCAGTAAATAATGTTTCTGCTCAAGAGGAATTTAGAAGATTTAATTTAAGTTATTAACTACTATATCATTTGCAACTAGACAAAGCAGAAAATTCATGGACGTTTTTCTTCATTGGCCAGGATATGTTTATAAGTATAAATACTATTGATATTTTGCTGCTCCTGATAATCTGTTATCACCATGTAATCATCAAATTAACACACAAAGGAACATATAACAAGTGCATGATAGTGTGGAGTATTATCCTTAGCAAGTTAAGAATGAGCCACAAAACCCAGAAGTTATTAAAATATTTTACATGACTACAATAAATCCTTTCTACTGTACTGGAGAGTTGCTTATTCTTGACAAACTGTGCATTGGGTTTTTAAAAATTTTTAAGAAATTAGGCTCAGAGATTTGGACATTTCCCCCTATAAAGCAGTGTGGTCTCAGCTTTTGAGGATGGACAAGAATTGGTTAAATTAAAACAGTGCTTCTAAGAGAAAATGAACACAAAAATATATCTATTCAAGCAGTTCATAGTAGTGGCTTTAAAATAGAAAATATGCCAGGAAATAACAGGTGCTGCTTGACCTCATACTAACAGGCAAGGAAAGCTTTGTTGGAGAGGTGACAGGTGGGCCTTGTTGGGGGAAGCCTTGGCTGCAGTGACCATGGGATTGTGGAACTCAGTATCAGGTCAGGAGGAAGCAGGGCAGGAAGGTTACAGCCATGGACTTCAGGAGAGCTAAGGTTACCCTCTTCAGGGATCTTCTTGGAAGAATCTTTCTGGACAATAAGCTGTCCATGAGCCAGCAGTGCCCTGGTGGCCAAGCAGGCCCATGGTATTCTAGGATGCAGTAGGAAAAGCATTGACAGTGGGTTGAGAGAGGTGATCCTGCCCCTCTACTCAACCTTGGTGAGGTCTCACCTGGAATACTGTGTCCAGTTCTGGGCTCCTCAGGACAAGAGCTTCTGGAGTGAGTCCAGTGGAAAATGACAATTTAGGGACCTCTTATATTAATTAAGGGCATTTATCTTATAAGGAGAGAGCTGGGCCTGTTCAGCCTTGAAAAGGACGGAGAAGGGATCTCATCAATGTGTAGGAGTATCTGAAGGGAGATGTCAAGAGGATGGAGCCTTCTCAGCAGTGACAGGAAAAAGGACAAGAGGCTACAGGCAGAAACTGATGCACTGGAAGCTCCCCCTGAACATGAGGAAGATAACCTTTCTTTACTGTGCACGGGACTGCGCACTGGATCAGGCTAAAGAGACGTGGGGTCCTTTCCAACCTTAGCCATTTTGTGAAATGTTGGGTAAACCCTTCACAGTACTTACTACCCTTCAGTTCAATTTGCTTTGATTTCAAACCAGACCTCCTGCTCTAGGGACTTCTCCTTTGCAAAAGTAAGTCAATTTTCTATTTTTTTTTCATCTGCCATGTCTTCAGGCCTTGTGTGGCCAGATTTTGTTATGTAGCCTGCCCTCCAAAAGACCAGAACTAACATTACTCTCAGCAGTAGAGGTAGAGTGGCTGCCTATCTGTAACCCTTAAGAGAGCTCTGCAGCCTTTAAGAGTTTTATGTGTCGCAGATTTCCTTCCCCATCACATGAATAATGCTCTTATTGCCATTCTTTTAGTATTTTATCTGCATATGATAATTTCTTCAAGCTGAAAGTTCCTGCAGTAATCATAATATTTCATCCATACTCACCTGGTAACTGTCTCATTTGCAGTAATGCAGAAATGTGGCAACACGTTGCCTAGTGACCAGGAGCATTCCCCTCCACCCTTTTCTCTCACAAAGTGAGGCTTTTTTTATAGCAAATAAGTGAGTATTTTAATGTTATGGAATTAAGTTTTATTAGATGTCAGCCTCCTAACAACATTGGCAAGATCTATAAAATAGAACTCCACACATCTGCTTGCCAAATGACTTTCTAAGCCTCCTAATGTTTCCATTTATGCAGTACAATACTATTTTATATGTCATTTTACAGCTCTAGGAAAAACACTATCCAGTCGAAACACATTCCAATGCATACATTTGGCTTACAGGCATATATACAGGCGACAGTCCAGTGCCTATCCAAAGGATTTACTCCCTTTTCCCACTCCAATCCCAAACAGTCATGGTCTGTATTTCACCTCTGTCTTAACAGCCCTTCCATTACACAGTTAATAGTAAGTGCAGGAACTACTGAGCAAAGATCTTTTATTTGTGATCTGCAGGTGGTGATAATGGTCCCTTTGGCTTTAAACACTTGTGTGTCAAATTAACACAGAGAGAACGCAGGGCAATGCACAGAGCAGGATGTCAGCTGCAGTGCTGCCAACACCCAGCTCACAGACCTCGGGCCCAGTTCCAGGAATATACACAGCAGGCTTTAAAAGTAAGGATTTTAAATACAAAAAAAGTCATGGGGTGCTTGCTTGTTTTAGTAGCTTTCATGTTCTTTTTCATGCTCCCCCCTTCACATGTTTCTTCCATCAGTAGATAGGGAAACAGTTAAAAACATGCCATGGCATATTTTCAAATAAAAACTGCCAGTCTCACAGAAAATTCCAGTTTCTGGAGTCTTTGAGAAAAACAAAGTACTGAAAAATTCAGTCAATTCACCTGTGGATAATTTGGAAGCACATTCCTCTGCCATCCAGTCAAAACTTTTCTGTGGCACACATAATAATGCACCATCTCAAAGCTTCTCAGATGACCCTCCACCCTGTTCCCCTTGAAACACTGCACTGATATCTCTGGAGAAACCAACCACCAACATCCAAAAGTATAATCTGTTTCAGGGACTAAAAGGAGACATCAGAACTTTATCCTAGCAATGATAACTCAAGGCCATGAAGTAAATTCTAGCATTTTCCTGAGCAGACACAAATACTGACTTAAACACATCTGCAAGGGATATTCTCAGCCAAAATGAATAGAAGATTAAATGTGCAAAGAATGAAGAAAAAATTCTGTAAGACAACCCAAGAGAAATAATAGGTCCCATCACATATCATGTTGTCTAATGTTAAGATCATTAAAATCCTTGAATGTTGCCACAGACAAACACTCTCTCTTGTGGAAAAGAAATATAATCTCTCTTGTAAGGAAGCAGGAGAACAGCCTTAAAAAAAAATGGTGGAAAAAAACTTGACCTCTGGGTTTTGGTTATGAAATTATATTTACTCCATCCCTTTCTGAACAGGGATTTGATTTAACATTTTAAAGGGCTCTAATTCCCAGTTTCATAAATGACTTTTATTTTTTAATATGACTGGCTTCTAATTCAGTTGAGCATATCTAAAAAGTACACAGTTAAGTAGAAACCATATAAATATTGTTCAGCTTCCAGGAAGCCTCACTGCAATTGGCAAGGGTAACAACCACAGTTCAGTTTCAGGACAGCCAAGAGGAAGGACAGGAAAAGCACAAGTGAATTAAGTGAGAAATTTCAGAGAGAGGGATGAAAGGCTTTGCTAGACATTATTAGTGTATGGGAAAAAAAGAAAGGACTTGCAGACAACCTGGAGGATTTTAGCTGTACATAGCCCAAATACATAGGAAATGCCACTGTCTGAGCTGCCTTAGGCAAGAAAGCTTTCCTACTATTACTTTTCATTCTTCCTGAGGGAATTTGGAGTTTGTCCACCCATTTATAAATGAGCAAAATTATTCCATCTAGAGAGAGGATGAGGGATGGAACTGTTGAGCTAGATTTCTACCTGCTGAGTTGGCTATAGCAATGACAACTGGCAAAAAATTTTTGCTATGGGTTGCACCTTTATGGTCTCAGATTTTATTAAAAACTGGTGGAAAACATTCCTTATAAAGCCTTGCTTGGACCAGATTTATATATATATATACTTAAGGGCCAGATTTATAATGTGAATTAGGGATTATGATTTTGACTGTAAGCAGCTCCTTATGTTATTGAGTAAAAGGGGAGGGAGGAGAAGACATGTATCTAATATGTACCATCAAGTTTTTGCTTCTTACTTGAAGCTTTCTTCCATATTTCTATGCATTTTGCCTCCTGTCTTGTCTAGGATGGCTGCTTTGAGGAATTCAGCTGCTTTCTATAAAATGAGACTAATACCAGGTCCTTGAACTCTTATACTGACCATGAAACAAAACTTCATTCTCTACCTTCTCTGTCTGGGGAAAACACTGGCATCTGAGATACAGCCAGCTTGGTCAGAAAGTCAGTGAATGCAGAGAACTTGGCAGACATTCCTAGTATGGATACACAACAGAATAATTGCCCACTCTGCACCAGAGATCCACAGGTGCATGCCAGAGATCACACCTTTCTAATTCCAGGCCAGGAGACCACTGGCAGAGAGTCATTTGGTGGGGAAACAAGAGCAGATTATTGTCCTCGAGAAACACAAGTAAGTAAAATTCCAGGTGCTGCCTCTATCCCACACACATTATCTGGCTAGATACAGACCCCCACTTCACCTAAAGCAAACCAGCATTAGCTACCTCACGTGAGTGCTGCTGCAAGAGCATCTGTAAAGTGCCTGTAAGGAAAGCAGAGAACCCAACTCTGAGGACCCTTCTGAGTCTACAGTAATGCTGCTTATGGGGGCAGGAATCTTTCCAGCAATTTTCTTCTCCTGAAGCATTTTTAACAGAGTGAAGAAACAGAAATAAAGCACTAAGTTTCTGGCTTTAAAGTGGTGTGTATTCCTACTCCAAGTTTCCCTTCAATCCAGCTTCTCTTTACATTTATACACAGAGCTGCACAGCATTTAACACTGGGTTTAAAGGAATCTCCACACTTCTTAACCCTGTATGGACTGCCTCACATTGCTACTTTGCCTAGATGCTTTAGCTATTTAAAAAAGCATCACCACATTCTGCCAGTTCAAAAGTCACTAGGTCCATCTCAGAAAGAAAAATTATGAAGGAATTACTTGAAAACACCCACAAAAAGAAAATTCTATTTCTGGTTGCCATCAATATTATTTTTAAAGGTATATAATTTNAATCATATCTTTTTGAGTCAGCAGGAGAGTGTGTTTGATAAAATACTGTCAAGTTTGGGCAGCATAACCTGGACCAGTATGATGGAAAAATACAGACAAGGGCATGCCATGGGAGCTAAGCAGGGATGGAAGCAAGGAAACAAAAAGTGTGGACTCTGTTTCAGAGGAGAGAAATTTTTAAGAAGCTTCCCAAAGGCAGAACTAGATACCCATGACACACATTATTTAAATATGAAGGGGAGGAAAGCATCAGTTAGCTATAATATAAGGGATATTTATACACTTGCAAATGGTGATGTGGTCTGATTTACAAGGTAGAACAGCCAAAAGCCTGCCTTCATTACACCTGTGAGACCAAGAAGGGCTGTCTCTCACCTACTTCGTATTTTAACGGCGAAAGCTACCCAAACATTTTAGATGAGTATATATCTTTTTCAGACACTTATGCAATGTCTTCAATTTTCCAATATTTTATAGCCAAACAATTAATACATCAGTGTATTTTTATGATTTCTTACTGAATATTTCACCAACAATTCTGAAACTTTAAACTTATTTAAACTTGGGAGAAATATTTTTTTCGATGTTTACTCAATGCCAACACCACTACAGGTTCTCTTTGCACAGCCCACGTTTCTCATTTATGGTATTGATATAACTTTCCTCTTCAATGTCTCCTCTCCTTTCTTCCTGCTCCCCCAATTTTTGGACAACAATCTGGCTTGTGATGTCAGATGGACATAGTAANGAATATAATTTGTATTACTGAAAACTAAGCAGTTATGAAGTTCTGGGACTTGGAAGTCAGTCCTTAAACAACATGCATAAAATTCATGGGAGGGAGGGGGAAGCCGAACACTAAAGACCTATTGAAACAACCAGAGAAGGCTACTGGGAAAACAGTAAAGACATAAAAAAAATTGAGAAATAAAAAGATCCTGAGGAAGTGGTGCCTTTGTTTTACTCACCAGATATGTGGAGAACCTGCAGTNCTTCATTACACCTGTGAGACCAAGAAGGGCTGTCTCTCACCTACTTCGTATTTTAATGGCGAAAGCTACCCAAACATTTTAGATGAGTATATATCTTTTTCAGACACTTATGCAATGTCTTCAATTTTCCAATATTTTATAGCCAAACAATTAATACATCAGTGTATTTTTATGATTTCTTACTGAATATTTCACCAACAATTCTGAAACTTTAAACTTATTTAAACTTGGGAGAAATATTTTTTTCGATGTTTACTCAATGCCAACACCACTACAGGTTCTCTTTGCACAGCCCACGTTTCTCATTTATGGTATTGATATAACTTTCCTCTTCAATGTCTCCTCTCCTTTCTTCCTGCTCCCCCAATTTTTGGACAACAATCTGGCTTGTGATGTCAGATGGACATAGTAACTTTCTTAAAGAAACAACAATGTATTAAGATCAAAGTTTTTTATGCTTTGTATATTATTGCACGTTTTAAATACATGTCACAGCATGGATGCTCAACTGTATGACAAGCACAGTCAATATGCTTTCCAGACATATTTCTTAACATACAGGGAAAAAAGTCCCTGAAGATCTTCATCATTAGATAACTATGCTAAAAATCCCCATATATATATATATGTGTGTGTGTGTGTGTGTGTGTGTGTGTGTGTGTGTGTGCAAAATGCAAGTAGCAGCAAACACTACTTTCTTCCTTATCTTCTGCTCTTTCTTTCCTTTTTTATTCTATTTCCAGTGGTAGTCTTTTAAACTCGGACATCAAGGTCATCTGATTAACCAGATAAGAAAAAACATATAATAAAAGACAAGCAAATAATTGATTTTGATTTTCCTGGAAAACACAACTAAATAACCCTGAACACACACCACACATACTTGGAGTAAACCATCAGTCATATTTTGTTTTTATAGTCAATCAAAAATAAATGAGATTAACCTATGGTTGTTGTTACATTTAAATAACTTAAAAATATTTTTTCAGTACTAAATGCAAGCAAAACCCAAGATATTTCAGTATCAAAAATGAAATATTTTATGAAGAATAATTGCAATGTGTTCTTCTCAGTTTTGCTTCTTTACTTTCTGCAACAGGGGATTCCAAAATACATCTTTGACAAAGGAACTTTTCACTGAGAATTTGTACTTGGCTATAATAGTTAGAATGAATGCACCAACTTATTCCAAAGCTAGAACAGCCTTGTTGATAAACTCCAATATTATTACCTCAAAAATAAGTATTATCTTATAACAGCATGTCTTCACTACCCACACATACTCAGAGGAACCTGACTGCTGGTCATGTAACCTCTTCTAAAATTGTATCCAAAGCAGTGATTGAAAGAAAGCATGGAACATGCATGGTGGAGAAGTCATCTTGCAAAAATGAAGTATGTCCACAAACTCCACAAGCCAACAAAGTTATTATTCCATCCCATTGCTTTCATCAGGACCATTATATTACTGTATAATCCAGAGGAGCTGCTGAAAATAGACCACACTGTTCAAAAAGCCAAGCACTCTGTGTAACTACAGGGAGCTTAGAAGTCCCTATAGTGCCATTAGCTAAATCTGGAAAATGAAACAAGACCAAAAAGGGGTAGGTAATGCCTGGCTGTCAAAGCCAGTCACTGGCAATTTAGGAGCAAAGCTCCAAACTCCTAATTCCCAACCTAAGATTCAATTAATGTTAATTACAAAAGTTTCAGATTGCTTTTACAACCTAACCAACAAGAACTAAGAACACAGGCTATGTTTGCAGAAGTGACGTGAAGCCCCATTTTTCAGCATCCCAAATGCACAAGAATCAAATTGAAATCACAGTCTCCAGAAATTATGACTACTTGAAACAGGATATTACTGGCCTTTGCTGCAAAACAGCAATTTTTTTTTCTAATGTGAGCTTCTAATTTAAGCATCTATTTTAGTATTAAATAATTCAAATAAAGAAAAGGACCATCCCCAGTGAAACTGCAAGTCATTCATGATTAACCAGTGCATCATAACCCAAGAATGGAATGGTAGAAAATATTTTATATTTTAATGTGTATTTTGCTTCCTTGAAGACTGCCAAACTTAAGCTAAGTTTAAAACAGATTTCCCTTTTTAGGAGAGGAGTTCCATGCCTTTTAATTCTGTGCCTTTAAAAACTCATTTGTGTGTTTTTCAAAAGTTTTTGGCATATTTAAAGTGTATGCCTTTTCCTTTTTTGGTTTTTGTTCTTGTAATATGATAGAAATCCTAATCAAGAAAACATTATCGCAGAGGAATAATTTCACACATCTGCTGCTCTGCCAAACTCTCCCACATAGTTTTTGATCCAAATACTGCTGATGAAATACTTCTGCACACCCTCACAGATTCAGTTTGGCTCACACCTTTAAGTGGAGACAAATATTGGTGGGGAGGTAGACGAGAGAACCTGCTAAGCTTCCATTTATCTACCTAAACATAGCACTCGGATCTCCTAAATCACTCAGCTTCACAGGAAAGACAGGATTCCCGCTGTTAAGCAGCCCAAATAATTTCCCATCCTCTCCTGAATGTGGACAAGTGCTTACTATGAGACCCAAAAGTGATGAAGAGGATGTATTTGCAATCATATACACCAGCTTCTGAAGACAGAAGACAGCATGACTGCACAGCTCAGGCTGTGCTATTTGCAGCATTCCTTGGTGCTGAGAATACTTGCAATTAGAGAATTAGCGAAGAGATGTATTAATATAAAAGTAATAAAATCCCATATGCTGAAAATATGCAGAACTGTTAAAGTGCCTGCAGGAAGGCCAGGATATAGAGGAGAAAAACTTGCCAGAAAGGAGCCTAAATTTTAGTGTTCTCTACTGGTTTAAGAAAAGAAGAAAAGGCCTTTAATTATTTAACAGTAAGCATTTACTTTGCCCAATGAAATCAGAGCCTGTAATCCTAAAGAGACAGGGCTCAAAAATAATGAGGTCAGTCTAATAGCTGTTTGGTTTGTTTTGAAACACAGTGCAACTGGATGACCTGAAATCTATTCAGGAATTTTCAAGAAAAGAGTGAGGTATTCTTAAATTAAAGTTATATTATTATAAAAAATCCCATAAAATGTACCCTGAGCTCATTCAGTGTTTTCAAATATAAGTCTATGGCTGGGTGGTCACAGGTAAACAAATAAAAACTAAGAACTGTCCCAATGTCTACATTATACCACAGAAAATTAGTCATAAAATTGCAATATTGTTTTGGACATGAACAGTGTAGAATGAAAATTGCAGGGATCTTAACTGTGTCAATACTTACCCAAAGGCCACTTAGTAAGTTGCACTTGTTTTCAAAAAAGCATAGAGTTAATATTTGGAAACAGTATTGTCTTTATCTCTCCCTGCAGAACAAGTATCTGCTCTTGGCAAGGAAGGATAGCCAGAGGGAGACACAGCCCTCTTGCACACACTCCTGAGGGAGCAGTGTGAGTTCAGCATGGAATACTGACACTTAACTCTCCCACCAGATAGAAAAATCCCATCAAAGCTTCTTGTAAATGGAATTCTGGGGAGTAGCACAGTGACAAAACCATTCTGCTTTAACAAAACAATACTTCTGGCTTTAATTTGAGAGTACAAAAAAAAAGTTTATAAATACTTTTTAAGGAGTGCAGAAAAACTGTTATAAAAGGGCTTNAACGGGACGACAGCTCCAAAAGTTCCTTTTGAAATGGCCAGGAAGAACTTGGTTCTCACAAAACAGAACCTTTCCTAATTTTCTCCTAGAAAATACCTTGTGCAAACTGTCATCCTCAATATTTCTTTCATCTAGTGACATTGCTGACTAGAAAGACACTTTTCCTCACACCCTGAGCTTAAACACCAGGGCTGGTAGGATATTCACTGATGTAATTACTATAAAAAAGTGAAAAAGGCATAAGTAGTTAAGGAGACTGCCCAAGCTGAAATCTTCTCCCCTGTCAATCCTGTACTGGGGGAGAGGAGGGGAAAGCAGGGGAAAAGG
Source organism: Regulus satrapa (assembly GCA_013396955.1). NCBI lineage: Eukaryota > Metazoa > Chordata > Aves > Passeriformes > Regulidae > Regulus > Regulus satrapa. The sequence goes on from VWZN01008666.1 coordinate 899,770, forward strand.
GTAACCAATACCTGGGACTGTCCAGAAGGAGACAGGCAAAACTTTGCCTCTCCAGTTTACCATATGGAAAGGCTTTAACTATATTTCTTTGCATGGTCTGCATGTTTCTCATTCTTTTCCCACAAGTACCAATGGGTAACATTTTCTTACTGTAAAGGAAGCTATTGCTCTGCACATACAAGACTGCAGAGGGATAGGACAGGTTGCCATGCAAAGATTGATTACAAGTTCTCCACTCAGATAAAAGATATGAAATTCAGCTTCACAATTTATCCTCTTCTTAATAAAGGCAAAACCTCTGGAAATGCAGCACCAAGAGCACAGGCTGTCTCCCACCAACACTCCTCAGTGTGTCACACTGCTGTGTTCAGACTGCCACAGCTGACTCCTGCATACTGTAAGCACATGCTCCCGTGCTCCCCTCACTATCAGAAACCATGTCCAGTACCTTCTGCAGGTAAACAAAAACACGTGTGGAAGACATCTTACTCAGATGATAATCTGATTTGTGATCACCACCACAAGAAAACAGCCTCAAAGAGATGTATAACTACATCAGATCTAATTTTTTTCAAAATAATTATTTTACTCTAAACTACATTCCACTCTCTGGGCACTCAAAAATTCACTGAGAAACAACGCAAAACCAGAGTGGCTCTTCCTTAAAGGTTTCCCAAGAGCTGACTGCCACTACCAGGATCAAGAAAAGGAGGACAAAAAGGTCTTTATTATTGGATGTTTCATGTTTTAACTCTGTTTTATTTGATATGAGAGGTGCAACTGAAAATGGGGCAGGGTCATCACTAGACAAGAATCTTCACAGACAGGGCACTCCTAATTGCAGAGATTTCCCACTCTTTCCCTGCTGCCTTTCCCCACAAGCCATTAAAAATCCCACCAAGTCAGTGTTGCTAAACTTGTAATAACTCACCATCAACTCTTTTCCATACCAGAAAAGAGAGAAGTCTCTCCCCAGCTTAAAAATAGATGCAAAACCTTTGCTAGGCTATGACATTCTTAAATCCTGCTGTTCCTCTGCTTCTCAAACCAAGCCCACACAGCTCTGAAGTCCTTTGTGCTTTCATCATTACACAGATCCACTTGTTCCCTTTACCTCATTTTTAAAAACACCTTTTTTTTTCCTTTTCATCCTTACCTTATGGCCTCTCTTTTCATTTTAGAAACGCTCCCTTGTCCAGGCTACTCCATTGTGCATTCTGACTGAAATGAAATATTTATGGCTCTAAATATTTCTCTAACATCCAGCACCACAGGCCATATCCATGGCTGTAGACTTTCCACTAGGCTTGTTACATTAAGGCAGCGTAAGGCCCAGATCACAGATTCCTAGTCTCTTTGTAGTCAGAGCTTGGTGGAGATGACTGAAAATTATGTCTACCACTGGGGTAAGCTCTTCTTCCTCTGCTAGGGGTAGTGTAGGGTTGCAAACAGCTCCTAACCTCCCACTCCCTCCAGAGTGGCTTCTTCTCTCTTATTCTGTCCAGCCCTGAGTCTGCTCTGAGATGCCCAGCTGATGTCCAGAGCTAGGTTCTGCTCTGCATTCCTTCATCCAAAGGGATGGCTTCACCTTAGGAGCCATTGGCTGGTATGTTTTTACACAGCCATAATGCAAACAGCATTTGCCAGCAAACTCTATGCCAGACCTATAAACCTACCTCAAAATCATTATTTTATATTATGCATCATGGAAACCTGAAATGTGGTAAGCCATTCTGAACAGGAGTAGCCCCCCAAAAAGGCTGGGAAGCACTTCAAGAATATGTCACAAAGCATTAAGAAGTGGTCTTAAGAATTTTAAAGTAAAATTTTAAAGTTAAATGTTCTTGAATAAAAAAAAAAACAAAACCACTCCTCCTGATAACAGAGCTACTTTTAATGGTTTAAGCAGTGTCAGAACCAATGATTTAATTCATGGGTGTAACTGGTATACACACCGTGTAAATACTTTTTGAAGGAATTTTGGCAGGGATTTTCAAAGAGCCCTGCAGGACTTCTGATGCAATAGACCAACTCCCTCAAAGAGTAGCACTAACTTTCAACTTAGTGACATCTAGGATCAGTAGAAAACTAGGAATTATTCCTACTATCAGAGTTTCAGCAGTGTCATGGTTTCATCACAGCCAATAACTAAATACCACACATCCACTTGCTCATTTACTCCCACTCTGGTGGGAGGTGGAGGAAAAAAAGGTAAAACAGGTGGGTTCAGACAAGAATTTTTTGGTAACTGAAATGAAGATATAATAATAATAACAGTAATAATAACAAGGGAGACAGCTAAAATAGTGAGAGAAATAAAGCTCAAGAATGATGCACAATACAGATGCTCACCACCTGTTGACCAGTCCAGGACATCCAGGACAGCTTGACCCTGAGCAGTGAGGTAGAAACTGCTGGCATGGGAAACTGAAAAGACATTAGCTTGGGGTAAGCACTACTGAGCAAAATGCAAAAGATCAGTGTGTCATCAACGTTATTCTCTTATTAAATCCCAAACACAGAACTGTACCAGCTACCAGGAAGAACATTAACTCTATCCCAGCAGAACCCAAGACAAACAGGAAAAACACTCTTTTTACTTATTCTTATAAATAATAAATAATTTTCTATGGGAGAAAAAAATTACAAAGCATAAAAATGCTGAAAAAAGGCAAACTCCACACATCAGGCATGAACAATTTCCTAAAATTTTCCATTTAAAATAAAAACAGTAGCTTCAATCCCTCAATTCATTTAAAAAAAAAAAA
>VWZN01008666.1:902558-926650 GCA_013396955.1 Regulus satrapa
AAAAAAAAAAAAAAAAAAAGGTAAGCCTCTTTGTCCTTTCTTGTCTTCAAAAGGACCTGTAAATATTTGCTAAATGTCACTGATAATCTCACTAGAAATCCTCACCAGAATTCTCCTTGACTGGATAATAACACTCCATCTGAGAATGAGAAATCAGGATGGGAGGCTAGATACCATACTATCCAAATTTTTCTCTTGCTTGGACCTATCCACTCTTCTGTAAGCCAGTCCTGTACTCATTCCAGACTCTTTTCAACATGGACAATCTTTTTGCTTTGACCTTCACAGCAAAGGCCTATCATTTGGACTAAGCCAAAACTTTAATGCAGCATTCAATGAAAGAGACTCCCTGGTAAGAGTCACCATTACAGGTGAAAACATCNGAGATGGGCAATTTGTGAATTCTTTCTGCCTTTCTTTTTTTTTTTTTTTTTTTTTTTCTTTTAGGTGTGATTTTGAGGAATTCAGGAATTCCAGATCAAAGGAAATGCGCAGTACCTTATAATTTCAACACATTTTTTTTGGTTCTGCAGCTCTTTCGTCCATACCCTGTCATGCTGCACTTTCCCCCTTTCATCATCCCTTTCTCTAAAACAGAAGGGGAAGAAAAGTGTAGCACCTCAGTTTCCCAGAACTCACTTCTCTAACATAAATTCAGAAACAGCTGACAAGCAGTTGAATGACAGATTTGTGCCAAAGCAGTTTCTTAGCAGGAGCAAGACCTTATTGGATCTTTCGGAAGAAAAAACAGCCTGGCCTTACCTTACAGCAGTATGGCTACTACACATAAATTAGTGCTACTGGTTGATGGTTTGGCACCTGAAGGGGAAAGTCGTTGCTCAAGAAATTCACAATAAGTCTCCTATTTCAATACCACTTCACAAGGTCTCTCTTATTTATTGGGTTGCCACCATAAAGTTTATTGCCTAAATCAATTTTTATTAATATTCAAGGAAACAACAGAAAATCAAATAGAAATACTTTGTGGAAAACCCCAAATTATTGATGTGAAAAATCACTTAAAATTATTAGCTAAATCACCTTAATAGACAGCCCCCCAAATTGGAAATTCATAGGTTGATACAGTTTCTCTATCTACTGATGCAAAGGAGTTATATGTAGTGTACATGGATTTAAAACCTTGGGTTTTTTATGGGAGAAAATGTTAATTTTCTTCTATTTCTACTAAAAGCTAGAATCAAGACCTTGCATATATATACCCAGCATCCAAGCATCCATTTCCCCTTTTTAAAATTTCTAACTTGTTATGTAAGTAGGAAAACAATTATTCTTGCACTATGGCCTTGCACACAGCAAATTCAGCATATCTAGCTGATGATGGTGTGTGTGGGGGAAAAGCAATAGTATCTCACTTTTCTGGCCAAAGCCCTTTTTGGCTTCAGCTTCTCATAAATGCAATGTTTCCAAGAAGCCAAAGGTCTTGTGGGAAAATTGGTTCAGAGTGAGACGTTTTGCCAGCCCTTCCTGTGCTGACTAGAGGAGAAGTTCATTCCAAATTTCAAGTCCTCTACCTCCTCAGTGGCTGCTTCCCCCCAGCAGCAGGATAGACCTCTCCTAGGGCACAAATCCTCCTAGGCACACCTCTCCTAGGTGCCACAAATCCTGTACCCCATTTTTTCATGCAGCAGCTTTTTGCTGCATATACATCTCCTGTGTGTAAAGGCAGGGGCTGCTATAAACATGGACCATCTCTGGTGAGGTTTGGTGGGATTTACAAGCCTGACCAATTTAGAATTGAGGAATCCTCCAAACTCCTGTGTGTGTAAGAATCCAACCTCTTTTGAGAGGTGGCTGCCAGGGGTAAAGGTTGGATGTACTTTGCATTCCTTGGTTTTTTACTGTATTGCTGCAGATTTTGTTTCCTGTATGGAACAAAAGAGGCTAGCTTGCTTCTTTGCTTTAAAAAAAGGACACACAATGTGCTTGTGTAAGTCAGGCCATGTGTCAAACATTCAGCGAGCAGCTTAAGAAAGGGAGGTGTTATGAGAAACTTCCAGACTTTCCAAACGAAAGCACCAGGAATAATTTATTTGTAACTACAGTTCATCCCACTTAGCTTGTTTTCCAGCAGGTAGTTCACCTGTTGGTCTGACATAGACACTAAATTGAACACTTTCTCTTATCCTCTTTGCCACAGTGGTTTTTCTCATACTCTGGAAGGTCCAGGTCTGCATTTGTTTTTTTACAAGGACAGAGAGAAGGACCAGAGAAAAACAGGAGTTTTGAGCACTCTCTGCTAATCTGTGAGAAACAGAGGATAAAGAGGCACAAAAATATTCTGGAACTGCTCCCCTCATATGAGCCCTGCAGTCCCTAAGAGATTAATAAAATCAAAAGTACAGTTTAAAAAGGCTGAAATATTCTGTTATCACTGCAAAATAATGAAGTAAATGACCCCTGTGTTCTGTGAACTTTCTGTTGAAGCATTTCAACTCTTTCCCTGACTTGAATGGTACTAAAATGCTGCAATTTCCTGAGACATTCAGATCCTTTTGTCATTTCTGTGTTTTTGACATTGCTTTATTTTTGACATTGAGCTGAAATCGCAAGCCTCCACTTTGCAGCTCTGCTGGGCTCCTTCCAGTTTACATGGAGAGAAACAAAAGTGAAAAACTGACCTCATTTATGTACCTAACCTGAGAGCTGAGCTACTCTGAACATCTGAACATCTGGTTCTCTATGCCTGGCCAGAACTCTTTCCAGTAAGATCTGAGTAAAATAGGTGACATTGCTTTCACTTAAGTTTAAACACCTGAGCCTGTCACTTTACAGCCACTGAGACAGAACAAGACACATCATTCTCCAAAGGCATTTGAGTGACTTTAAAGAGGATTTCAGTCAGTAGTTCAGATTATTTAAGCATCCAAATGTTAGTGTACATGGACCCCATCTCACATCTTTGGGGTAGATGAAGATAGTGGGGCATCTCTGACAGATGAAAATTGAAGCCATAATTACAAGACTCTCACCTTTGAAATCAAGAATTTCTCAGTGCTCAGTTTGCAGTAGCCCACCATAGGGAAATTAGGAAGACAGAGGACAAAATCCATCCACAGGACAACATAGCAGCTCCCACAGAGCACCTATGTGTTTGCCTGTCTAACACGGACTGGCAGCAGCAAGCTATCAGAGAAATGCTGTCACAATAATGAGACAAGCAAACAGAGATAGAGGTCTTTTCCAGAAAGTAATCAGTTTTTAAAACAACACAACACTTTCTACTTCAGTTTACTTCTACATTTACAAGCTGACGAGGCTATAAATTTGAAGAGAACTGTCTTCCATCCTACTTTGATAAATAGATTGCAGACAATATGACAGCCTTTTTAAATTAAGAAGCTGATTTTCATCAAGAGAGATTTTGCAGAGATATCCCCCTCAGCAAACTTAACCTGAACTTTCTGAATTGTAAGCCATACATCCATCCTTCAGGAAGTATTTGTTCTATCCAAAACACTTTTTTCCTCCCTGTAGTAATTCCTGTCATAAACTCATTCTCTTGCTGGTGATGATTACATTTCAGCTATTACTTGTTTTTTGGGCTACAGTCCTTAGATTGCCCTCCACACAGGAGTAGTGTGTGCTGTAGATTCATCAGACAAGGAGTCAATACTACTTCAACCTACTGAAATGCTTCCTTAGATACACACTTTGAAACAATAAAGGGTTATGAAATTACACTTTATAGCTTTTAACCAGCAGATTCTTGATAGGCTTGCAAATAACTCTTCTTTTCAGCATGAAAATGGGAAACAGTACTACACCCCAAGATTTTAAGAGTGAGATAGATGTATAATCCAACCACACTGATTAGGAGACTTTTAAACATTACTCAGTGTCATACTACACTTATCTAGATATCAAAGTCTTGGAATGGCAAACACAGCAGTTCATATGGGCATCTTCCACCACCTCCCAAAGCACCCATCCATGCTCCAGCATAAGCTCAAGTGTTTTGAGAGAGATTAAAGTTGTGAGGGAATTATTCCCAGTGTAAAATACACAAGTTTTCAGGCTCTTTCATATTCTGCTTGAAATGCTGAAAGGTTTTGAATGTTTTAAGCAAAGCTGGGCATCAAACCTTCATCTCCCCACATCCCCAACAGACGGACTAGGTACTGGGCTGCTGTCTGTTAATCAGTAACTTTTGAACATGAGCTTCTCCACCCCTTTAATCTTTTCTTGGACTTTTAAAAGGCAGAGAAATGTCTAGAAGGCACAGACAGCTGTTCATTGTCTGTGCTCATGTGGGATGAGGACTGCTCTGGGAACACACAGGACTTAAGATGCAAAGATCGTTTGGACACTTGGGATATTCAGTACGAGGCTTGTTGTCTGCACACTGACTCAGCCATAGAGGGGTACTTAAACAAAACTGATTGTTGAAATACTTGGAGGAATCTCTTCTCAGCCTCTTTGTGCTCTGGTTTGCACAAAGAGAATAGCACAGTGCCTCACAGTGTGGTTTGGAAGGACAAAGAAACCTATGTAACTTAATTCTGTGTGTTAGGACTCCAAAGATTGATTTGAAGAGCCAATCACTCCCAAGCTATTTTTCACCCAAAGCATCCACTCTCGAAAGAAAAAATGAGCTACATACATTTTACATCTGCTTGTGCACAAAGAAAGACAGGGTCAGTGGATGGAGACACTCCACACTGAAGCATACAAATTGGCTCACTGTGGGAGTGAGTGAGATGAAAATAACTCTCAGAGTTAAGGAATGACCCCAGGCCAGTCCAGCACAGGAAACCTCATCCAGCCTGCAAAAGTAGCACCTGCATCTTCAAAAAGTAAAAGATTTCTTTTAAAAGCAGAAACTAAAAATATATTCCCTGAATAACTCAAAGGTAAATGCATTTTGGTAGGGAAAATAGGGTGACTGAAGGGAACCCCCAGAGGGCTGCAAATCATCAGGTGTAATAGCTGAGATTCTCTTCTAGATCCTCTCTGCAGAGTCTGAGATAAAGGGCATGTGGGAGGACATAGTGTCTCATGAGGCAACTCTAAAGGAACTCCCCTGGGTACAGGGAGAGATACTTTGTAGATCTGTGAATTTACATCAAGAGCAGTTTTCTTTCATTCCTTCTCCTATAATTTGCAACTTGGATCTAGTTTGAATTTTTGAACGTTTTATATTTTTTTTATTTCCAGTTTCACCTTCCCCAATCTGAATTGAAGAGATTTTTCTGATGCCTGGCTAGCATCAAGACGGGATGTAAAAATGCTTAATGCTTTAAGGTATAAGTGAAACAGCTGCACACCTCTCCTGTACACTTCCCCCAAGTGTTGAAAACGTTAGCTGTGTAGTGACAGGAGATCAGATCTGCCAGTGGTCAGAGACGGATGGGAAAGCCCTCTGGTATGGGGTAAGGCAATCCGAGAATATCTGAATCCCAGGGAACCATTTGCAACAGTGTGCAATGTTATTGAAAGATAAAGCCATTGGGCTTGCACAGCTGTGCCTCATAGAATCAATTTGCAGCTTACAAGCCTCAGCATCGTGGTTTCTGTCCTGCAGTGTGAGAATTTGTTTGTATCACGTTTGCTACAAATTTTTCGCAGGACTGGTAACTTGTCTCGCTGCTTTGTCAGTCACAAACAAGTTACTAGGGAGCAGCAAGCTACTGCATGCCAAATAACGAAGTGTGCTTAGCCTTCCTCCATCCAGTTACTTTGAATGCTCCTGAACCCGCTAAGATACATGTGGCCAGTCATACCTTAACTTGTAAGTATCCTCAAGACTTTGCTGCAGCACGTCAGTCCCCAAAAATCTCATCCAGCTTTAACGTTGAGCCTAAACGTCAGGAATTATCCCTGCGCTCTTTCTGTTCCCAAATTATATTTGACACATGATGTTACAATTTTCAAACTAAGATGTTTCCTTTTGGCATTCACAAGTAGTCTTAAAGCTTCACAGTTAAATCTGTCATGGCGTGATCACATCGTAACAGAATCATCAGCTCAGAACCATCCTCTCCCAGTGGTAACTGAGTAGTATTCCTACAGCAGATTATTTAGAGGGAAACACAGAATTAAAGTATTTTTTGGTTCTTTAAATACAACTCACCAGAGGGAAATGAAAAGCAGATTGCTATGGCTGCACAGTCAAGTATTTGAAAGAAGAGTGGTGATACCCTGATTTATTCAAGTTGTTTTGTCCTCGAAATTGCTCATAAAAACTCAATTTCATCTTCATATTCTTCTCTAATTATTTTACACAACCAGACTCCTGAATGAAATGGTATCATGCACCAGGAGCAGGTAACACTTGTATAGACTGAGGGGGGGAAGCAAGTTATGAGCACATGTACAAGTTAATATGTATGGAAATCTTTATGAATTTTAAGCATTGTGGAAGTTCCAGCAGTCATATGCACACAGGCAAAGAGGGCATAATCCATAATCCTTCATGTACAGAGGAACTTACATGTCCTCTTTCACTTGTAAGAAGCTAGTTTTATATTAATTACTGAGCTCTAATCAGTAGGCTCAAATACACCAGTAACTACTGCACAAATTTTGTGTCAACACATTACATTATTATTGCATTTGCACGAACATTGTCACAGAGTTTTGACGGTTTTAATTGAGACATGCTTTCCCTGATTATATTTTAACAAGATTTATGAATAAATACCACAGCAAGAAGTCTGAAACATCTGGATAAGTCTCACTCAGAATCATTATGACAGCATTTATTTTATCAGAGTAACCGGAAAATACTCTTATCTCTGGTTACATGACAAGCAGCAAGAATTCAATCTGTGTGTCTGGTGTGTAGGCTGCTTGCTATCCCTTTATAGCCTGCATTGTTAACAGTTGTGTTAACCACTTTCCCCCCTTTCAGTGAAAATGCTTTCTTCTAGAGACGTTAAATCCCAGCATTCTCTTTTGGACACTGACCTTTATAGAGATGCTGTCAGTCCTAGATCAAATGATATGTAAATGTAATGGGCACAGGTGTCACTGAAAGTAGTAATGACAGCCAGAGAAGTTAAAAATAGATGGACATTAAGTCAGCCACCCAGTCTTTCCCAGAACTTTAACAGCATAAACCCATAGAGAAATAAAGGAAAAAAAAAAAAAAAATAGAAGTCTGATTCTTAATTCTCCTTAACTGTCAACTGAGGAAAATATGTTCCAATATAATTGTAGAACATGGAGATACTACTCAATTGTTTACAAAAAAGCATCCCTCCTTCAACATTGTAAATTCTACCATCACCTTGTTAGCATATCTTCTTTAGCTGTTGTATGAGATAGTAAACCTCGTTGCAATGAATGACCAGGAGTAAAGTTACAGGAGAAATGGTTACCAAACCTACCAACTGATGAGTGCAATGCAATTTAGTATTTTTATAATATTAAAAAAACCCAAACCAAAAATCAACCAACAAATTACAACACTCGCCACTCTTCCTGTGATACTTTGAGGGATTTAATTTCTACTTGCAAATATAAAAATCCATTCTAAAGAATGAGAAACTGCTCTGTGCTGATCAATGGAAGGTCAGTGACCTGCTCTCTTGGCTAGTGAATTTTGCTGGTGAGGAGCAACATTAAAAAGCATGCACCAGGAATTTCTTCTGTATACTCAGGTTCTGCAGCATCTTAGTACAATGCTTTTGGATTATTGCCTCCATATCATCACACAGTCAGAAGAAGGAGAGATCTTCCTACAGTTATTGTTAGTAAGAACACATCAGGTCTTCCCAGCAAAATAAATTATTAGTGTTTAGGCATTCAGACCAAAAAATTAACTATCTAGAAAAGTTCTTTGTTAAGAGACCCTCAGGGGGAAGGGGGGAAGCAGACAAGAGCACTTACTGTGTTCTGGTTTCCCCCAGTTGTATAGGTTTATACTATTATTATAAAAATATGCCAGGCATATTTAGTGGCAATATCTTTATTAATTATTGTTCAGGGAACTCACTCAATTCTGAATGAACAGATGTTGCTCCATTAAAGTAAACCACAACATCTCTTTTGAGGGAATAAATGATGTTTACCTGAGACAGTGATTTTGCAAGAACCTTTATGCCTTTATTACTTTACTGATAGAAAAATAGACTTATAGAAATGGAATTTAACAAAGAAATAGTATTGTAAAATAAAAGGTAGAGTTAATTTTCTGTATATGCTTCTTCAGTGAGACTGAAGACCAAGAATTTTATTACGGAGTTTGCATGACAGTAATACAGATTTCTCAGCATTTAATTAGGTAAATTGTAGGTACATGTACTTTTTTTTTCTTTTTTTTTTTTTGGCAAGAAGAAAGGATCTATTGTTTAATTTTTTCTCATATGTACACATTTCATATATGTGTTACAGTCAAGAATCTTTACAGCTCATCTTGATCATTCTTTAGGAAACAGCACAGTGCAAAGCATTTGTGTATAAATCACATTTCAAACATGTAAATTGAAAGCTAACAGTCAAATGTTCATTGGAAAAGGTTGCAGAACAAAACCACAGACTGACACATTCATTGGCACAAGCCATTACCACATGCTGCATGTAGGAACCTGGGCAAAGCTGCCGACAAATCCACAAACTAAGCCATATCTTGCCAAACCTTGAAACAATCTGCATCATTTTGATCACTATCATTTTGGTGACAGTCATTAACTCCCACATTTCTCTTTGCACTATCAGAGGAGTTGAGTGCCCTGTCCAGCTAACCATGGAGTTGCTCAGCAACCTTTGGGTCACCTCCATGACCACAGCAGGTAGTTGGGAATGACCATCCATTGCAAATCCCACCTGTGGACAAAGGGAGTTTTCAATGGCTCACCATCTCTCAGAGCAGACTGTCATTCCCCAAGTCTAAGCAAAGGCCTGCAGTCTCCCCATGGCAAACAGCCAATCTGGGCTGGCTGAAGGTGTCCCAGTCATGGCAGAGGGTTGAAACTAGATGATCTGTAATGTTCCTTGCAACACAAACCATTCTATGAGTCTATGACGCTATGATTCCATAATTCTATGATTCTATGATTTTACTGGCAGTGAACAACTGGTTCTCTAAATGCAGCACAAGTAGCATCTGAAATACAGCCATGTACCTATTTTTTCCCCAAGCCCACAATTTATTTATTCCACATCCACCTTGGACTACTATCTGAATTGCTGGGAGCTACAAACCACCACAGATGTGTTTCTTGTTCACATAAGTAAGGACAGTATCAGCCCTCAAGATCCCTATCTGAACAGGGATTTGGATTACTGCAGCTTGGCAGAGAATATGCAGAAGCACCAAGAATGGCAAATATGTGTCAAAATCCTCACATAGGAAAATCTCTGTTGGTGCTGCACCACTTCAAGGCAGCTCCTGAACCTGAAAACCCAGCAACAGACTCCTGTTAATTTCATACTACTTCTCTCCCCTGTATGTGCCATCTCCAAGACCCAAAGTTCTGTGCTTAGAAAAACCATGGCTTCGAGGGTGCTTTGTTTCAGAGTTTCAGGAGTAGGTTTAGTTAAACAGCTTGCAACTTTAGAGCAGTTTCTCTGAGCATACATACTTTGAGGAAGTGGGTAAATCCAGTAATGCAGCACAGCCAGAGCCATGTGGTGCTGAATAGAGGACAGTGGGCCCACTGGGACACATGGACAAGGAGGAAAATCTTTGGGGGATGTACAAGGCATACAATCAGTCAAAGCACTGAGGGGGGAAAAAAAAAAGAAAAAAAAAAAAGAAGAGAATTAAACCTCTGTTTTCAAGTTAGCCTGGGCTGACCTAATCACTTGCAGTCGCATTCTTGATTTCTTTTATTGTCCATCACAAACTGTGGCCCTGAACTCTCTCTATGCCAGCACTGGCATTCCTCCAACCCTGCACTGAGCCATTTCACTTTGCTAAGCTGGCAGACAGTAAGTCACCACACCAGCTAGGAAGAAGGTATTGTGTAATTTGCTCTGGTCTTCCCACCAGAGAGCCTGCCTTTTGATCTCCACACCATCCCTCAGACCCTGTGAAAAGCTTCCCAGGCTAATCTCCCAGGGCTCTTCTAATACAACCCTTCTCCTTTAACTTCAGATAAAATAATATTTTCTCCCGATTTCTCAGAATAAGAGGATAACAAAAAACCCCTTTTGAAATCTGGTTACTCAGGTTTTACATGGTTGGGTCACTGGACAAATTGCTTTTGTCCAGAAAGAAACCTCTTTCTTTAAATCCCTCTAGAAGTAACTTGACAGCCTAGATTTGATGGATAGTTAATTCCATGAAAGGCCATCAACCAATCCCTCACAGCACCCATAGTCCTCTTCAAATTCCTCGGAATTAAAATTTTCCCTCTCTAATACTTTGGGGAACCTCCTTCATCCTTTAACCCTTCTGAAACGCACCACAAAGCAGGTCAGATTTCATAAACTGTTGACATTTTTACTGAAGATATTCTGCTCTCCCTTCACACATTGAACACATACTTCTTTCTCTCATCCATACACCATTTAGTTCACATAAGAGCAACTGACCCAACTATAAATTTCCTCTTCTTGTTGATATTTGCTTAAAAGAGGAGATTAACAACATGCAAAACCTCTCTTATGGGCAAATACTTCAGATGCTGCTTAGATAAGATCTGTGTTAGGAGTTCTCAAGTCTTCCTTTGAGAGGAGCTTTATCTCTCCCTGGCATAGTTTATGGGGTAAAAAAGAATGTTTCTAGATAGGAGTCTAACCAGAAAAATGTGAATCTGAAAACAGGTATTTAAGTTACTGGCTGGGACCATCAGGGAAAAAGTGAAATATGCCAGTGCCTCCTTCTTCAGCAACCCTGTAATGAGAAACAAAATGATGACAGAAACTTGCACAAGCATTGCAATGTAAGTACACTTGACAGCAAAATGAATGCATCAAGTCCAATGTTTGTGCTGGTGGCTGCCTTTTACTGCTCTTTGAGTTGTATAATACAATTTTGATGCCTTGGGCCTGAGCTGCAGATGAGCAGTCAGCTGTAAAGTTGGTAGTGCTGAGTCTTTCTCTAATTTGCCTTGATATGAGTTAAGTCCTCTGCTGAGTACACAAGCAAAACTTGATCATTCTCACATTAATTAACACCTGCAACATTTGACTGCAAAACTGCTTTAGACATGCCCAACATCTAACCCCATAGAAAGGGGAGAGCTGTTAAAGCATGGATTGCTCCAGTAATTTAAAATCATTGTGCAAAGTAATTAAAAACATAATTGTGCTTCCAATTGTTAAGACACTTCATTACTTCCTCAATACTCTGTTACTTTCTTGGTAGCAAGTCCCTGATATGTTAAGCTGCCAATACTTGCTAAAGCTCACAGAGGAAATTCAGGTTCATACCAAAATATGCCTATAATAGTTATTACCCATAATGGCTGTAAATACTTAAATACAGAGAACCAAGAAATCTTCTTCCTGTTCATTCTCTCCAACTCGCCTTATCCAATGGATTAATTCTTATTTCTCTATTCCCCTGTAGAACTTCTGCAGTGTTTCCCTTTTAGAAGCAGGCATCCATTGTGGAATAAAGAGAATGTCTGCAGCCAGATGTTCTCTTGGCTGTCAAAGTAATTTGTATTAATAATATTTTTGAAGTGCAGATACCAATGTGGATTGAATTCTATAGTTAATTTTCCAACTCTAGGTATCTGTCCATGTACAAATATTGACTTCATTCTGGTAGCAATGATACAACAGTGCATCTACAGGAGATAACATTAACTTATCCTAAAACATTTGCAGCCTGAAGTTTTTGAGCCCCCTAATATTATGGACAGACTTCTTTATGGGTAAATAGTAATTTTGAAGCCTTAAAATACAGCAGTAAGAGCCTGTTAGTTTGACATACATACTAAACCCACTTAGCTGGCTACTTTAACAGTACTTCTTTTAAAAGCTGCACTCAAGATAGGGTACATGCCTCTGTGAGATAAACATTTTAAAATCGAAAGCCCTGAAAAGAGGGATCTCTTTTCCTTCCGGCGGGAGGGGAGGTAACACCGCCCCAGCCCTGCCCCTGGGCCGCATGGCTGGGAAATTAATGTTAGCAAACCAAAACCCCTGCACAAAATAAGGTTTCTGCCTGATTACAGACTCAAACCTCTACATCCACTATCCATGGAAATCCATGGGATTTCATAATTCTAATGGATGGAGTTGGAGCACTGCAATTACCCAACTGCTCAGCATTTTGTTATGTCAGTTTTCCTAGGATAGCTCTTCCAGTCCTGTTCTTTATGTGTCATTTCTTGGAGACTACTACAACTTTAAATTTCAGAAGGGAGTTCACAGCTGATGGACAATTTGTAGTTCTAATTGAAAGCAAGGGTAAGGAAAAAAGGAAGAAACGAAGACAATGTACATTTTGGAGACTCCATTCCCCTAAAATCCTGGCTATGCAAAAATGGACCTAGCACAAAACTCCAGTGAATAACGTTGCACTTGTTCTACAACCCAGCACCAGCTGGATCGGTTCTGAGCCAAGGCAAAAATGAAGTAATGTTTTGTGACAGAAAGAAAATCCCATTACTAGGACGTCAAAAGTGAAATGTGCCATTGGTTTCATGCAGAGTGAGACTGCCAAGTGATTTCGTGAAATATTTTTAAGATGTTCTAGAAGCTTCTCCATGCAATAGCAATTTCGCTGATTAAAGGCAGCCTTACGTTAAGACCCATGTAATAGTCTTATCCTGACCCTGTGTAATAGCTCTGAAAAGACCGCATCAAAAGTTTGCAGTTGCCAAGGAAATGGTTGCTTGCATGGGTTTAATTTTTATACTTAACCCCCAGGGTAGAAGTTGCATCTATTCTGGATCAGATCTCTTACTGAAATCCACTGTGCTACAGAAATGAAGTTTTCCTCTACAGCTATCACTGAAATCATTCATCAAACCCTACAAATTGTCAGAACGGGTAGAAGAAGCTCCTGCGGCGAAATAAGTTTAGGAGCCTTGTCGGGTGTGTTTCCCTATGCATCCAGACAGGCAATCATTAGAAAAACAAGGCTAGAAAATATGCATTTCTATTGTGAAATAACTTCTATTGTGGATAAAAAGGTGTATTTCAAGGGAATGGAAAATGCCTTGTGAGTAGCCCTGAAGTAATTTCAAAGGTATGTAGATGCGGAAAGACCTGCCTTCCAGACAGATCACTCTGAGTTACACACTGAATTCTATGATCATTCCAGCCCTAGAGGGGCTGTGGATACAGGAGATCCACATAAAAATCATATCCTTGTAGCTTCATAATAGATACATGGGATGCAAGGTATAGCTAATTTTTCTTCTGGCTTTTGCTCTGTTCACATCCAACATGGACTTTACATATTAAGAAATGTGTATAATGCATCTTACTAGGGACATTTTCCACTGCGCAGTGTTTTGAGGGAGACCCTTACAGGAGGGATGAACTCCACACAGCTCATCTCATAGGAATGCTCTGCTTGCAAGAAATTGATTATCACGATCTGCTATTAACCCAGAGCGGGAGTCGTGATGGTTCATTTGATCTCAAAGGTGCAAACAGGCAAAATGCAAGGGACAAATCCAAGTTTATGGGTGAAGAGACAAACCTACTTGGGAGGTACTTCTTAGTTAATGAACATCAGCATGTCTCTTCCGACCCCAAGTAGTCAACAACAACAAAAAACAACAACAATAACAACAACAGCAATAACAGTGTCCCGCCTTTTGCACCAGTAGATCTTTTATGAAATTCTGATGACAGAGCCTTCAAACGAGCCTGGGGATGCTTTACACNTCGAGGGTAGCTCTTTATAGTCCTTTTTGAGGCGAGTGGCCTCTGGCCAAGAAAGGGGGAAGATTTATGGATTGTCATGCGGTGATTTTGGAGCTGGGAGCAGTTGGTTGATGGTTCCACCAGAAATGGATCATACAGTACTTTTGGAGCTAGGAGCAGCCAGTACCAAGACAGTCCAGCACACCTGTACACCGCACCAGTTACCGACACAGTCCAGCAATAACAACGCACCCACACATCTGCCCAGCTCAGCCAGTGCCAGATAACCATTCCTCACAGTCCATATGAGTGGGAGTCTGCAGGGTCATGCGACGGTTGGGACGCAAAAACGAGAGCATCTTCGGACCGACCCTTACAGTGATACAAGGATAACTTAAAGATTGGTTTAAAACTATTTCAGAACAATCCATGAACACTTCAGGAAACCAAGCTGTCATGTCTCTTAAGAGAAGAGGTCATCATGAAGATGTAGCTCTTTATATGTCAAAGTTACTATTTTGCTGTTTGTGATGCTTATTAATATCAACCAATTGACTCCTTCTGAAAGCATATGAGAAGACAAAAAAGTAGGAGTAGCTGAGACAGACACAAGGCAGGCTGAGAGAGACAGGACAGTCTATCACGGTTTCTATCCCATATGTTCCCCTACCAAACTCAGCTGGTGGAGCTAAGAAGTGACAATAAAAAAGATGAATGTATATGTACTTCTCAGCAAAAATCAAATGTCTAAACCCTTCAAGTTTTATTTCCCAATAGAGTGAACACATGCTCAATGGAATTAGGCTGAAGTGCTACAAAACTGTGAGAAAGCTACAGGCAGAGCTTTAAGTGGCAATATCAGACAGTGAATACTCTACAACATTCCAGTAAGGTCTGGGGTTTCTACTAAACCTTTTGGTGTTAAGACATCTGAAAAAGTTATGTCTCTGCAAATTTGATCACCAGAGAACTGTGACATTAAGTCAAAAGGTACAACAAAGCTTAGTGATAGCCTGTTAAAAAACTTTAGGGCAATACAAAAACATTCCCTATCAATGAGTGAAGTTTTGATAGTAAATAATTTATCTATCTCAAAGTATTGTATGAATGTAAAGTAACTATATGTGTTTTGATAAGAATGTATAAACCAGTATTCTACTTGGTGATCCTAACAGCAACAGCTCTTCCTAACCAGGCAGATGGCAGAGATTTCACTGAACATTTTCCAGAGCTCTTTGCATAGAAGGCAGGTGCTGCCCTCTCAGCAGCTATGTGATGACCTATTTTAACCTTTTCTTCCTCTTCCTTAGATCCACAACACCTTTATTTCATTATGCAAAGAAATAATTAAAGATTACTAGAGTTCCCAAACAACTGCAATAGCCAGCCTTAGAAATTCCAGTTCATTTTGAAAAACTCTAATCTTTGAAAGGCTGCATTCTCCAAGTGTTAAAGACAAAGAGTAAAGACCATGGCTAAGCTTCTAAGATGAAAGAAGAGCAAGAAAAAAAAAAAAAAAAAGGAGTTCAGTGTCTCCGGAACACTCTATGCCAGACCTCTTTATTTCCAGTCAAGTTTTTCAATCAATCAGCTACGGTCCCAGAAAAATGTAATGTCTTTCCTTACACATTAGACTACAAAAGAAAAATACAGGCATAAAATCATATATACTTCCAACAAGCACCTTCTGCACTCTGCTGATATCTGGCCTGCTGCCCTGCCTATTAACATCTCAATTTCTCAGTGCTGCAGAACAAATGGGGAAGAACAAAGCATGAAAGCTTGCTTTTACATCTTGATTTTCGCTCTTCTTTGGGGACATGGAAGAAAGCAGACATTAATTTCTTGGTTCATTATTTTTAGAACATTGCTGTAGGAGAAAAGACCTGGGCGTGGGAAGAAAGGCTAATATTTAAGTTAAACAAAGAAAGAGGAGAAAAAGATCTAGAGGTTCCCTGCGAGAAGGACAGTGCAGTAAAAGATATTTCAAAGAATAACAGCACTCTCATTGATAAAAGTGATTGAGCAAGGGACAGCAGAGGTCTCTGACAGTTTCTTCCAGGTCATTACTCATGCCAGCCAAACTTAGCTGACCAGCTCAGCTGACAAAGCCTGTGTATATACAAAGAAGGGATAGAGGTATCATGGCTCCAGAAAATTGTCCAGGGTTTTCCAGACTCAGGGGAAAAAGGATTTAATAAACAAACAAACAAACAAACAAACAAACAAGCTCCCTTTATTATATTTACTTCCACTAACAGATTATAGAAAATTACCAAATATGATTTCTGAGTGAACAATGGGTGGGATATGAAGTGTTTCTTTGTGGCAGATCTAGTCCATTTTAAGTTAGAAAAGCTTTTCCTCACACCTATACTAGCTAAGAAACATCAGGAAGACTGGTCTTTTTTTCACAGAGCATCTTAAACAGATTTGACATTCGGCGGGAAGAAGGAATAGTTCACCCTGTCTTAGAAAGTAGACTGGTCTAGGTGACCTTTTGATAATGCTGTCAATCTGCCATTCCAAATACATTTGGGGTCAGAAATCATGGCCTGGGTCAAGGATATGCTGACAAACATCTTCAGGTTGAAACAAAAATTCAGCCTCCAACCTCAATCAGTACTGGAGCCAAGACCCATAAAAAGCAGGCATTTTATGATGTGACTGTTCCTGCAGTTGAATAAAAGGACAGTGAAGCCTTGCCAGCTGACTCATCACATGGACAAGGACTTGCTGGTCATCAGGCATGGATTGCAAACGAAGACTCAGTGGTTAAAGGCTAAACTACTTCCTAATCTAGTCAGACACTCTATTTCTCTCCCTACAGGGGTATTGATTATGACGTTTTCTTATAGTGTGCTTCCTCACCCCTCATTAAAATAGGGTTCTTTTCTAAATGCTCTTTTTTTGTATCTTGTTTGCAAATTCACTGATGCTGAATCATTTCCTTCTAAGGAGTTCATGAATAAAATATGAAGATTATAAGTCCAGGATTCTTTGATGTGTTTTCAAGCATTAAAAGCTCAATCAGTTCTGTGCAGTTATCCCTTTGAAGTTTCAACTGGGCATTTTCTTCCTCAAAAAAGAGAAGCTTCTATCCTTTTGAATGATGACTATCTTAAAAATATACTATTTATTTCGGTTTTATTCTTGATAATTGTTTAAAAGTCAGAGGACAGCACAAGTAACAGAAAAGGAAATAGTAACCATTAAAAAGGGTTACCTTTGAGGTAAACATGGATTTATGAACCTACAAGGATCTTTTGACTTATCCCATTTCCATACCTATCAACATCAATGCAATTACTTCAATATCAATCTGGAATAACACAAGGCAGACTTTAAGTCAGATTATTCACAGAAGTGTAGAGAAACAGTCATTCCAAGTAAGGGCTCTACTTCTTAACTTGGTGCAAGTTAAAGGATCCAGGAGCAGTGAGCAATTTCAAAAAGACACACTAAAGGAGAAAACCACTAAATTTTGCCATGTCCCTGTTTACATAGAAATATTGCGCTTTGTATGTACTAGCACTCATAATGCGTTATGCTGCTTCTTAGTTTTGTCAGGTTCCAGGAATGACATGTGATTGTTCAGAGCCTGAGCAGCTCCCACAGCTTAAACACTTGTCTCCTTGAAGAAGTGCATTAGTGCCTTGCAGTGACATTCATCATAAGGTGGAAATCAGAGAATATTTTACCCAAAGCACTCCCATGCAGTCATCCTAAGCCCAGAAATAAAATCAATTTGCTTTAATTCTCTTTTTGCAGACATCATTGTCTGCCAGTTTTTCTTAAGGAACACTTCCTTCAGAAGATAAAATTTCCTCACAAGGAAACATGGTCTTTTATTCTCTGCACTAATTGCTTTTTTCAAACCACATCCTAAAGAAGTGACTTGTGCAATTTCTGAAGTTATGGTCTTTTACAACAATGACACAATTCAAGTATGTCCAACTTAACATTATAATAGCCTGCAGTAAGCTGCACTTAATATTCAGCTCCACACAGCTACAAAATTAGTCAAATAATGAGATGAATCTGTGTTGGACTCTGTGAGGCTTCAGTATCAGCATCACTGGTAGACAAATTAGTAATTTTTCTGCCTTCAGCATCCAAATACTGAAGTTTTTTTTCACAGGTGCATTCATGGAAGCAGCAAGAGAAATCAAACTTGAACACACACATATCTCCAGAATACCATAACTCTGCTTATGGAAATGGCCAGAAACAGTCCAGAAGATGACCTCAACAACACTCTCCAGAACCAGCAGGAAAATGATCTCACACCATCACCACTTTCTGCTGGGTATCTGCACCTGTATCTTCTGTTGCAGAGACTCAGGTGCTGAGACCTAAAGCCAACACTGTGCTTAATGAACTTCACTACTTTTTCAGCCAAATGGAAATTGAAAATAAAGCAAGCCTTTGCATACACCAAAGAAACCCAGGCTTATTTAATATTAGAATATTAAAAAACAGGTTTTTTACTCTCCCTGGCAAGAGACAATTTTATTGCAGCTTAAGAGAGGCAGTCACACCATTTGTAATAAGCTGTAGGTGTGAAAACCATGAGGGAGATCATCAGCTCTGCAGTGAACTAATACACTCAAATAAACAGTTTGACTAGAAATGAAGATGTTGTATTCCTGACCTAATTTTGCTTCCTCAGTGGCTATGAATGCTAGATGACACTGTGCAAATGGCATGCAATTTACTCTCTTAAATGTGGCTGAAATGAGGTTTAGATATTACTTTTTATGGAAGAGGTTTAACAGTTCTCAGTTTTTGTACTTTTTATCAGTAGTTAAAAATGAATGAAGATTACTTTAACTACATGATATTAGACAAAGAATAAATAAAACTGAGGACAGCTGAAAGATTATTTTGACACATTTTAACCATTTAAATAGCCTAGATATGCTGCTAATGTGCATTTTACAACAATTTTCTTAACTTTCTAAAGTACAGAAATTCTCTTCAGGCATAAGCGTGCTTAAAGTGGTTATTACCACTTTTTTATTAGCTTTTTAAAAATTTGCAATTATTTTACATGCACTTAGCTGAAAATAGTATCCAAAACATTGTCAGACTTCTGTTGCTGTGGCAACACATTGTTCATGGTTTGCCTGTGTGAGGCAACAAGAAGTCTCATATTAAATTATATACAGCTAAGTCCAGCACTCAGATTTGGCCACTGTATCCCAGCTGAAAGCTAGTTTATTTAAATTCTACTTAGAGGTGTCTTCTCACTGAGAGCCAAATTATTAATTAACATACTGAGAGCACAAGTCTTTCCAGATGTTATGAAGGACTGTTTAACACTGTGTGTAGCAGCACTACAGACAATAACAGAGGGTTTTGCTTTCACCTGCCACCATTGGATGGGGTAGAAGTCAGCAAGAGGCATCACTCCATAGAGCTGCAGCCACTCTGCTTGTGGAAGATAAATCAGGAACTTCATTCCCATTTCAGCAGCACCAAATCATTCCACTGACCTCTGTTTAGTTCCTAGCAAGTGATATTTGGACACTGGCAGCAGAACGCCCCACAACTCCATGCCAGCTGTGCTGCTCAAGGGGATGCTTTCCTTTCTCCCAGGGCTATGGGATGGAAAAGCAGCAGGAGATTGCTCCTTTGAAGCAGAGCAACTTGATGTGCCTGATACCAGCACTGCATAAACAATGCAAGAGGTGGGGAAGAAGCAGAACATGGCCCAAAGGTCCCTCATGTGCCACCTTAAAATCAATCCTGAAAAACAATCCATTAAGCCCAGAATGTACACAGCATTTCTGAGCAACAAAGGAATATGGCCTGGCCATCACCACTGCCCTCATTTTTCTCAGTAAACCGTAGTATTTGACTGTTTGTAATCCATCTGGTCAACCATTTCGCACAAGAAAGAGCACTAAGTAAACTTACTATTAATAATTCACACATATTCGGGGATTTCTCCACAGTGCTGGGGAACACATCCTTTTCATACCTATACTTTTCTGCATAATTCTCTTCTGGGTGGCTGGATAACAGAATTGTGTGCAGCAAGTTACCTGTATCCAGGAGACATAAAAATGCTGAGTTTTGTTTTGCTCTGACACTGTCCTTAAGGGAAGCAAGCTTATGACCCCTGATTATTGTGTTCTGTGCTCCAAGCGAGTTTAATGTGCTTCAATTTTAATTTCAGCTATAACAATAAGCAACTGTCCTACTTTGGACCTGAAATTCCTAAAATACAAAAATGTAGAGCTGCCAGCTAATCAGACATCATTTCCTTGTGTCTAAACAGAAGGGAAATATTCCCTCTATGAATCACCTGCAGTGACTTTGATTTATCTTTCATTAGCTGAAAAATGACTACCTAATACCTAGCTACCAGCATAGATGGCAATTGAGGCCCCCAGGAAAGCATTTATTTAGTTCACACATGACTTCACAAGGCATAAAGTTACTATGGTTGGAAGAATGTCAAAGAAACACATCATTAAAGCCAAATTTCCAATATAATTCATTCACCAGAGGGAAGTAAAAACACCACTCTGAATTTCACATCTTCTTATTCCTTCAAAACCATCTGCATATACCAATGATAGGGAATAAAAGGAAAATCCTCTGACAATAGGAAGGTGATGATCTTCTTCCAGGTCTTTTGGGGGCATTTAGCAATTGCAAGAAAACAAATTCTGATGATCACAACCTGATCCCAAGCCGTGGTAACTGACCCGCTGCATTCAGTGGGTCTGGCCCAAGATCCCATTAGCTGTCCCTAAAATGGGCTGCCTGTCCCTTCATTGTACATTGCTGCCTTTGCTAATTAGGCAGTAGGGAGCAGAGAAATCCCAGCATCAAAAAACCCCTAAAGAATGACCAATGTACCATAAAACCTTGTTCAAATAAAACCTTCCTGAAACATGCAAACCACACTTATTTTGAGAAAGCCACAAGAACTCATGGGGGAAAGTACATGTTGAAAATGTTTTCAATTTATTGTGTACTACCTAATTTCCAATACCTTGCTTAGAGTGCAGTGATTTCCTGTGACTGGTTAAAACTGAAGAACATGAAGCTTTTCTTGAGTGTGAGATCACTGCTCAATCTCTATTACCAAAAACCCAAAACTTTGAGGGGAAATGCTTTTAAGAGCTGGATCAAAATCTTCCAGTAATGATCCATTTGGGTGGGTATGCCCATGGGATAAATAAGAGCATGAATAAATCCAAGGAAGCACAGAAACACTTAAAATAAAATCAACCAAATATGAAAGCCTCAAGTAAATGCTAGTGTGATTTCTTTTTTTTTAATTTTTTTTTTTTTTAGGTTGACTATGTGTGTGGAAAAGAACAGGGAAGCCTTGAACCTTTGACATTCTCATCAGTTGATTCGTTGTCCTGCTTTTGATACTGCCTATATTCAGGCATTCAGGCACAGGCTTTTCATTTTCTGGCAAGAAACAGGACTGAATCACATCAGTAATGGTTTTCACCTTTAGTTCTCTTCCCTCCTTTCTATAACATCCTGCAAACCATTGGAATTTAGTCAAGAAAATAAGTACCTGCAACTTCTCTAAAGTTTACCTTGAGCATGGAGAGCTCTATCTGGGGGTAGGGTTTTCTATTGCTATTATTTTTAAATAGATTAGAGCCAATTCTTTTGTGGAAGACCTATTGTAACAGTCTAAATTAATCCCATGTCTGTCCTTGAAATATTGGTACTTTCCCTCATGCTTAGAAACCTCTTTTTTATATTGCCTTCAAGCTCATTGCAAACATTACAGCATGGCCTACTCCTCCTGGACTCCAGCTGGCTCCTCTCCAGCTCATCAGCTCAACACAAGTTATATCTCCCCCACCCAATTCTTGTCCTTCAAACAATTTTTTAGATGCACTTTTCAGTGTGGAAGGAAGGGCCCACTCCCTGTCTCAGTTCACTTGGTGGATCAGAGGTTTGAACAACTGATTCCATGTCTTGTTTGAGCAGATGTTCAAGGGAAGAAAGGTTCAAACCATCAAACCCTTGGGGGAGGGAGGGAAAGCTGCCTTGGGAAAGAGGAAGCTTTACATCTTGAGGAACCCAACATTACATCCTGAGCTCACTTTACAAAGGGATTTTCACGACAGTCTGATTTCATGTGCAGTGGGGAACCTCAAAGGCAAAAAAATCCTCACCATGCTGTTATAGTGGTGGTTCTTAGCATCAGTGACAGCAGCAGTCCCACCCTGAGCTATGGGACAGGGATTTCTCTAACTCTGGGAACTGCAGCTATTTTTGCAGTTTGGAAATGTGCAGATAACATGCCATACCACACACCTGGAGGATTGAATTCTCTTGGGCCATAAATAGCAACTTCACTTCTTTTCCTTGCTCTGCCTCTCAGGGAGTCAATGCCATGTTGCCCCTCTCAAGGCAGTGTCAATTATGTTCTCCATTCAGCTGCACTTCCCACTCTGCCTTCCTGCTGAAGAGCCAGCCTTGTCACTGCTGTGTTTGCTGGCATCCATTCACTCCCCTGTTCTAACAGCACTTCCTGACTTCACTTCAGCTCTAGGAAAAATGCAAAAGATTTTTGTGTGCAAATGCTATCCAAATATTTATATTTTGCTTATATAGTTTAGTTAATGTGAAATCACTACTAGCTCTTCTTTTCTGTTCAAATAATGAAGTCATCCAGAATAGATTTTCTATAAAGCTTAGCTCTCATTTCCATGCCTCTGAAAAGCTGCCTTTTTAAAATGGTGTTGTTTACAGCAATCATTGGAAACTGCACACTTATCAGAATCCAATCTTCAGTTACACTGAATGTTTCAATATTACTACAGCTCGTGTGCCCATGGAGTAATATCACTTTTCTGCAGTGAACATACTATCAGCTATTTAGCTCTAGCAATATCATCTAGCAGTCCAGCTTTTAAGAGCCTGAAAATATCAAAACAAGGATTCTGTATCACTCCTACTCCTTCAGTATTAGAATAACATAATCAAAAGGCAGCACATTAATAAGAATATAGTTTGGTGTCAGATTTGGAGGTTTTCTTCTTTTTTCATCCCTTCTCCCTTCAGAAATTATCAGGTATCACATAGGAACAATATTACTGAAAAGACATAAAAAATTTCCATCTGTGTGGTGAGATTTAGGTGAAGTCAAGTGATTTACTGATTTATAATGATTTACTGATGTATTCCCTCAAATTCCAGTTTTGATGGTCAGGTATCTGGGTTTAGTACTTACAAAGACTGTTTCTAGAAGTTTGTATTTTTGTCATTCCTTTCAGAGATTAAAGACTCTTTTTAAAGTTGCCTTTCAAGACAGATATGAACACACTGGAGTATGTCCAGTAAAGGGCTAATGGACAGGATTGAAATATGCTGAGAACATAGGGATTGATGAGGATGAAGAAGAGGAAGTTTAGAGGAGATATTTACATGTGTATGTACCTGACTGAAGCAGCAAGGATGGTAAATGAGACAGAGACAGACTCTTCCCAGTGGAACTTGGTGACAGTACAAGATGCAATGGATACAAATGGAAATATAGTAAACCCCTTTTAAACATAAGAAAATATGATTTTATTGTCAGGGTGATAAAACACTGGAATCGCCTGCCCAAAGAAGTTTTGGAGTCTCCAGTCCAGGAGATATCCAAAACCCAACTGGGCCAAGCTCAGAAGTCCTTTCCAGCCTTAAGTTTTATGCAGTTGTGACTCGTAAGCAATCACAAAATACCTTTCTCAATATTATATATATATACCCACATATTTATTTATTATTATTTTTCCCAGAAAATAAATCAACATCAGTACAAATCACTATTCTTTATGAAATCAAAGACACTCCCACAGCAAGAGAAACATTTTATTCACAGAAGTATCCAAAGCTAATTTTTCACAGTAAAAACCTGAAATGCATCTATTCTTAGAATACAAAGAGGGGAAAAAACAGACTATTCTATGAAAAGCTGCAAAAGAAGAGAGAAAACAAAAATTATTTTATACCCTCTCTGGCAACAAAACTGACATAACAGACTATTTGTATATCTGCAGAGCTATAACCATTTACCATTCAATTCATTTTTACCCATAATTTCCCCAACCTACATTTTAAAATTTTCTCTTCATTTCAAATGCAAGAATCCCTTCAGAAAACGCTCTTTACAGAAACCTATAGCACTCAGGACCCCAAAGGACCCTGTTAGCTATGAAATATTGAAAGCCAGCAGGCTCTCAGACCTCACGCACAACTTTCTTGTTCTCCACAGTACCTTCAGAGCAGTTTGCAGTGTAAGCCTCAATAAGAGCAGCTTTTCCCATTTTTCCCTTGCTGATGGGATTCAAAATATATATATATATATATATTAAAAAAAG
>VWZN01008666.1:926695-937237 GCA_013396955.1 Regulus satrapa
TAAAAAGGAAAATTATGAGCCTATTTCAAGTAGATTAAAAAAAAAAAAAAATCCCTGAAACATCATACTTCTCATTCCAAGCTTTGGAATAGTAACAACACAAAATAGAGACTTCAGATATCATGGACACTTCCTGCTAATCTGCACCTCCCTTAATTCTTACTGCAATTTTAGTTCATTTTGAAGCTGTATAGTGATTCTTATTTTCTTAAAAAGGGTGTGATGCCACAGAAAACAAACTTTTCCCTAGTAATTTATCTCATACAGAATTTGCACAGGATCAGTATTTTGACTGGCTATATGCAGTGCAAAATTACTGAGAAGTTGGATGGTCCTCGAGGTTCTATTATGTTTGGATCCTATTATTTTGTTTATGCTTCTGGTATTTTTATATCCTTAGATGGTACAGAGACAATAATAATATATCTCTGAAAGTGAGGACCAGTTTCTTTGCTCTCCACTCACAGCTAATATTTCTTTTGCCTCAGCATTTGTGACCCTCCTAGGATGAGATTCTTAAAACCAACTGTTGTTAATTGCTTGATTCCTAGAAAACTGCAGATGTTCACAATTACATCTACTCTTATGAAAAGCTTATGACAATAATTCCTGTGTTAATTGGTGTAAAACTTGTTGGTCTTTATAAAAGGACTTCCACTTATCTTTTGGTTCACACTGGAATGAAGCTGACCAAGGCTTCTATCTGCAATCTAAATCTTGTTCTCTCTTACAAACACCAGACCACACATCTTGTCAGTTCACACATTGACTAATATAATTCCACACTGGCAGGTCTCCCAGCCAGCACGGTATAGAAAATGTCAGCTGGTCCACTGTAATTCTGCTGAGTTAATCATCAGTTCAAAATGTCACCATCCTATTTCCTTCCTCCTTGTCCTGATTTCCTGCTCATAAAGTTTCAAATGAACTTTAAAAACTCTGAGACTGACCCTCCATTGCACCAGGGTATAAGAAATAGTTTGGAAATGAGTAATCCAGGAGTGGGGTGACATGCATTGCAGTTTCATGCCAATATAAAGTAACCAGAAAAAGTCCTCAGGTGCTGTTTAGGTTCTCATGCAACCCCCAATGCTTTGCTGCCTCCTATCTGAGCTCTAAGCCTTGTATATAGGATACTCACATAGGCAAGGAGCTCTGCATATGCTGAGGGTAGAAATGCAACACAATTATAGGTGATATTTAATTTCTTTTTGTTTTCCCTTTACATGACTCCAACAGTTTGACATCAAATCCTTCTGGGTCATCTCTAGAGTCAAAAATATTAAATATAAATATGCATATGCAAAAGATTTTAAACCAACAAAGCCTCAGGGAAAGAAAAAAAAAAAGCACACTTCACCATCACAGCAGGTTACTTGCCTTGGTATGCAATTTTGTTTTTTTTTAAAAAAGCCTATTTTCTTTTATTTTTCAGATTGCAGATGCAGAGTGATCTTGCTGACACTTAAGCTTTTTTAAAAATACAGAGTGGTAAGTCTGCTTTTCAGGTGAGACAATATATTGACAGGATAACCTCTGCTAAGAGCTCAAGTCCTTCCTGCTTTTCACACTCATTGAAGTCGTAGTCCTACACTCATCTTTTAGTCCATCTGTAGCTGATCTTCACATGTGCTCACAAAAGTGTGAGGCTCTTATTTCAGCATGCTTATAAGTTAAGATAGTCACATAGAATAGATCTGACAGCACTGTGAGCCTTCCCATGTGTTTTGGTAAGAGTAGCTACATCAGATAAAGGGAAAGATCCATTCTCTCTCTAGACCAATTTTTTCCTGAGTTTTGCAGACAACCAAGTTGCTGAATTCCATCTCGATTCAGATATGCTGCTGCTACTTTTTTTTCCCCTTTTTATTATTATTATTTATTTTATAGTCCTCCAAGAGGCATCTTTTTCATTAAATTGCCCCTGGAAGTCATGTAAAGGTTTATTATCTACAAAAATGTGAAAAGCTGCTGCTCTCTTTTCAGTCTGACACGTTGTGTAGCTTCAGCTTGGTTGCCTCCAAGCTGTACTTTCTCTTCCAACATGAAAATAAGCAGAGGATCCTTCTTTCCCTCCCATATTCCACTCAAGGTTTCACAGACCCCCGTGCCACACCCTCCTCTTACTGCCTGCTGTGCTGTTATTCTCCCACATGGAAGCCTGTCCATACCTTCCTTCGATATCCCTTTTGAGATGAGGGGACCAGAACTGCACAGTCAAAACCTAGGTGCACCATGGATTTGATGAGGACATTATAAGCACAGGACCATAGGATGGTTTGGGCTGCAAATACCCTTAGAGATCATGTAGTTTCTTCCTAATGTCTAATCTAACCCTAACCTCATTCAGACTAAACCGATTCCCACTTGTCCTGTCACTACATACGCCCCTGTGGAAAATTCCTATCCTGCTTTCTTGTAGGCCTCCTTTGGGCACTGAAAGGGACTCTAAGTTCTCCCAAGAGTCTCCACTTTTCCAGATTGAAAAATCCCAACTCTTTCAGCCTTTCTGCAGAGGAAATGTGCTTCAGCTCCCTATTTTCGTGACCCTCCTCTGGACCTGCTCCAACAGGTCCACTTTATTCCCCATTCTCTCATCTGATAATTAATTACTAACAGCTGAGATCCTTTTTGGTACTAATATAAATTAATATTACAATCCCAAACATACTTCCTGTGGAGCAGAAGCCATCCCAGAATCTATCATTATATATGTAAATTCAAGTTATGCCACTCTCTCAACACCCAAATACCTATTTATCAACATTATGCTAGTAAAAAATTGCAGTAATTTGTAATAACGGAAAGCTTAACTTTGATTAAAACTATTTAAAAAATGCTGTAGTGGTTTTAGAAAGGATAATTATGCTACTTTTAAAGACTAATCCTGCCTTTAAAGGTACAATCACCTTCACTACTCTAGTTCTTTAAGAGTTAGAATTATCTATATCCTTGAGATATACATCCCCAGAGAAACAGTACTAACACAAGTTTTCCTCTGTACACTTTTCATAAACTTTTTTTTTTGTTATTTACAGAAAACACAGTTGAAAAATTTGGTTGGAGATGATATGTGTGTGAAGAAAATAAGTCTTGCCGAATTGTTCTTTGTGTTTTCAAACTGGAATTAAAAAACTAATTTAATTGCATTTTAGTAAAAAACCTACATTGAGGATTTTCTATACCCTGTCCTATTTCCTGCCCTCCCTCCCTTAATGCAATTACTTGGATGTAAAATGCATGAGCAGTGCAGGAGCTACACAGGTATAAAAGCTCTCCCTCAACAGGAAGGCTGGCTGATGCATTCCAGGTGAGATTGCAGACCTGGGCTTGGGTTTGACATCTGGCAGACACGTGTTTGGAGCCCTCAGTCTAAAAGGACAGTTTTCACAGCTGCACTGCTCAAGGGCTCACTGTGCAAAAACATTCTTCTCTGGGCAACAGACACATGGCACTTGCTTAGGAAGCAATCCTGACACCATTCGGGGTGGGGGGGGGGAGGCAGAGCCAAGTGGAAGAAAACAATCAATGTCCATTCTCAGTTGAATGGTTGCATTCCCAGCTATTCCCTGGAGAAATCCCCATCTCGGTACCAATTCCATAAGCCTTTGTGCCTTTCCAACCCCCCTCTCACCCCTAACTTACGCTGTACTCACTCAGACCATTTATTGGCCACAACAACAAGTTCCCAGGAAGGTGAACTCTCTAGGTAGCATTTATTTAACAGAGAGATGGGAAAGCCTTTAAGGGTGGGTTCTCCCAATTTTTGTTCCAGCTCAGTGCTGGAGCTGACAGAAGAGATCCCAAGACAGAGCTAGAGCTGCAGCCTGATTCATGACAGCCAGCTGAGATCACATAGAATTACAGATTCTACCACCTGTTTCTAGATAAATACCTGAAAAAATTCCAAGCTGCACAGCTTGATATGATCACCCACACCAGAACCCTTGCTGACAGTAGCTTGATCTGCTATTAATCCATGTCTGCTGCCTTGGCCAGCCCAGCTGCGAGGATGGATCTGTTCAGCCATACTTTCCCAAAGGCTAACCAGCTCTGACCAGAAGCAGAACCAGCCAGGACATGGGCCAGGACACACCCCTCTTGTCAGGCTCTGAACTAGGGTTCAGAGTGTGAGCACAGCCTAAAACGCATGTGCTGTTTCATGTCAGTGAGTGCTGTACTGTCCTAGAACAGGAGAGGGGGTAGAACATGCCAATAGGTGTTGCACATTTCCTGGAGTCCAGAAACACATGTATGCAAAAAAAGAAAGAGTCTGAGCTGCTGTTCAGGATTGAAAAAAAGTCCAAAGCTAACTCCAGAGTTGCAGAAAGATTTTATTATACTGAGAAAATGGTGGATAAAGTTAAGGAAATGTAAAGTGATGCACATAACTGAAAGCAATCCTAACTTCATATTCACAACAACAAGGTCTGAACAAACTATTACCTCTCAGAAAACTGAATTCCAAATTAGAAGAGAGAGTTCTATTAAAACACTCAGTGAGTGGCAGTTAAAGTGTCAGACAAAATAGAGATAACAAAATAAAGAACAAAACAGGAAATACCTGCATAAATCCAAAGTGACCCTGACTTTGAATTCTGCTTGAAGGGTTGGCCTCTTCCCAAATCTTAAAATTGTGCTGTAGAACTAAAAAGGAAAAGGAAAACCAGAGGTATGATATGCCTTCAAAACAAGGAACAACTGGATTGCCTACAGCTTTTCAGCCTAAAATACAAGAGGCATGATATGATACATGTTTAAAATAAAATATGCTGTTAAAACTGAATTTGAAATACATATGGACTTTTTTTGTTATAAGAGAAAGTCTGCAAAGCATCAAGCCACATCAGCAGGTCATCGGTTCAAAACAGAAAAAGTTTCAACTCCCCATGCAATGCACAATCAAGATGTAAAGCTTATTACTACAGGATTATATGAATATCAAAATTTTACTCAGGCTCAAAGAGCAGTTGAACATTTTTACAGCAGGCCAATGAATTAAAAGCCATTAGATGAGAATTTAACCTTGGCTCCAAGCATTCTCTTAGTTCCAGGCTCACAGAAACCACATCCCAGGGAAGAACCAACACTCACCCTCCACTTGCTGCTACCCCAGGCACATGCTCCTGCCACATTTATTTGGTTAGGTCCTTTTTGTGCTCTCAGGGAAACTGCATTGCTCAATGAAGTCTGCAAAGTTCTGCAGCTTGTGCTAACAAAAAACACAGAGTGAAGAGAATGCTCTCACTTGTGAAAAGTCTCTGTGCCACTGAAGCCAACAGGATGAAGAGGAGCTTGTTTTTCAGTGATTTCTGAATGGGCCGCAAAGATGTAAGTCACAAACACATATTTCGGCTCCAATTACAAATAATTTTTATCAGGGAAGAACTAGTTAATTGATAATCCATTAATATTCATAATTCAATAAACATTTCTATAGCGTTGAGTTGACAAGTTATTTCTCCTCATTTCTTTCAATAGTCTGTCTTCTAGAGTTCTATAATTACAAATGACTTAGTCCCAATTATAACAGCCATTATTTGTTATTAACTGGCAATCATTTTACGAATCAGGTATTAAAGCAGCTGTAAAATAACTTCTGCATATTTTATTTTTCAATTTAAGATAATAACCTGTGACATTCTGTGCCTTTGCAAATGCCATCTGGAAGAGCAAGTAAATTCTCACTACATCTGACATAAAAAAAAAAAAATCCAAGAATTTACTTTCACTTTTAACCATCTGCAGCAAAGCAAAATATTTTAGTATCTTACCACAAACTTCAGTGTGGATGAGGGTTTTGAACTGGGAGTTTGAAATGCTGCTCATAAGGGCACATAATGTCTATTACTGTAAGGTTGCCTGAAGCAAACCAAGTATGCCAAGCACTCACTGCTAGTGAGCTTTGTCTGATTTGACATGTCCACACTGCACAATGGAAACAATTGCAGAGACCTCAGCTACTGTCTCATCCACTTCAGCTCACACCAGAGCCAGGTATTTGACTGCCACTGCCAATTCACCCCCTCTTTTCTTTCCTGTTGTCAAGAGGCTTGGACTACATGAGAATAAAAGGCAGGATCCATTTATTCCAACTCTCTCCTCATCTATCTTTCAGTATTAAGGGAGAATACAACAACAGTAGTTGCTGTACACAATTTACCAGCGGATAAGAGAGAGAACTATATGACACACATCAGCTGGCTGTGCCCACGTGGCTTTAGGTACTCTGTCTGCAGGTCACACCTTTATCAGTGTCCCATGTTCCTGAATGCATGGATTTTGTTTGTAAGGAAAACCCCCACAGGGGTTCTTTCACACCTCATCTTTGTCTTCAGAATACTGAACTGAAATTTGTTTAAGCTTAGTCAAAGGATGCATTGGGGAGGAGAGCAGTTATTGCACCTGCAGCCAGTGCCTTGTGAAAAAGCTCCTACACCCACAGTTTGGAGCCAGCTGGGTATAAGCAGACCTGTCCTCTGGGAGCTCATTGCTAACAGTGATTTGCTGCTCATACATGCTCAAATGCCAAGTATTATTTAGGCTTTGTACAGGAATGAAAAGAAAACAGAAAAAGGAACAGCAAAAAGTGATTTCAGGCATGTCTCCCTCTTACCATTGGGGTTGCTGTTCCTGTGGGACAGAGCCAGGCTCCTCGCCTCTCAGCACACCCCTCCAATACAGCTGCCTGTCCAGAAAAAGGGACTTTGTCTCTGGTGTTTAAGTGCCAGCTCTTTCAGGTGCCTCCACAATTGGTGGCCCTTTACTCTTTCTCATTAGAGATTTTATAATTCTATGATGAAGTTATAAATTCAGAAGGAAAAAAAAAAAAGAAGAAGAAAAAAGAGTGGGCTTTGTACTTTTTGTGGTTCTTGTTTTCTGTGTTTCTTTTTGTTTGGTTTTTTTTTCCGTGTGTGTGGTTTTTTGTTTTTGTTTGTTTTTTTTGGGTTTTTTTGTTTTGATTTCTTTAAGAGCCCAGTGGAAACAATCAAAGTTTACAGTGCACATTCAAGGCAAAGAGTAGGAGACAGCAAGCCTTGCTAAGGGATCTGCATGGTTACATGGTCCTCTGGAAGCCCCAGACTGTACAAACAAACCCCAGGCTACACCGTCCTGTATCAACTGCTGGATAATGCAGAACTCGCATCACGTCTGCAAATATTTTATCCCTCCAAAATTTCTGTTGTGAATAAAGCTTTAATTCCAGCATCCCTAGCAGCCAAATTCCTCCTGTTCCAAGCAACCTGTTCTCCAGGGTCCCTCCCTAATTCTCAAGGGATCTGACCTGCAAAGCCTTCTCCAGACTAGGCTTAGTACACAACCAAAGTGGCCAAAACCCTCTTTCAGAGAGCAGCAGACTGCTATCATCCCAAAGGCTGCAGAAAATGTGACTGCCTTCAAGGCAGTGAGAGAAAGAATCAAACCAGCAGGACAGCTCCCAGAAGTCCAATATATGAGACTGACCTAAAGGAACACCTGCATGTCTGTGACGTCTGAGGCATTTGTGTGGATAACTCCTTCTCATCCAAATTACAACTTATTCTAAATTAAAGGATACACAGTACATCCCTGATTGATAAAATTACAGATTTTTATCACTAGTGTGCACACTATTTCATTACCAAACTTCATCTTAGACATTAAGAAGTAATTTTTAAATCAAACCCACAAATTTTAAATAAATTTGGCTTTAATGGGAGTGGGAAAAAAGAAGAGGTGCATTCCCTTTTTTGTTAAGACTTCTGTTAAAATTCATTCAGAATAGCTCACTAAACAGCATAGATAATTTTATATTGCATAACATATATATATATAATATATCATGTTGCTTGAGAAGTAGATATATACATGAATATAAAGCATCATTTCAGGCAACCTATTTTAAACTTGTTTATTTTAAATTGCATTAACCATTTAGTCACTCTCATGAATTTATATATAAGGGAAAAAAAGAATAAACTATTGCTGAATTATGATCAAAATAGAGGTCTGATTTAACAATTTATTTTCTGCAAGTTTGTTTTGCAGTGAGATCCCCTTGACATGCAATAACCAGCACAGCTTTGTACTGGGGATACAAAGACTTCATTCCCAGGTCTCTCACTGCCATAACTACTCCAAGATGAAAGCAGGTATTGAACCTGCAGGTCAGAGCTGGTCAGGAATCAGCAGACACCTCCTCTGGGAGCTCATTGCCAACAACAAGCCACCATCCACACAACCTCAAAAGCCAAATATTATTTCAGGAACATATTGAGCACCAGGAGCAAGCACAGCTCCCCAATGGAAGCACTGAATGGCCACAGTAGAGCTGCTGCTTTTTGCCTAAGCCAGAGCAGAGTGCCAAGAAGCTGTACTGGACCCTGCTACTGCCCTCAGGAAGGGACTAATGTCAGACTGTCTCAGCAACAGCAGGAGTACAGTCTTCTGACATGAAAGTCTAAAAAGATTTTTAGACTTGGTTAATTTTTGAACAGTGGAAAACCTCAAAGATTGAATGGAAAATGGAAGTAAATGTGGCTACAGTTTAACTAGCTGGCCCACAGTTCTGGGTACTGCATGGAAAGACTGTGATGGTCAAAACTTCCATCAACAAATAATGCGTTTTGATCACCTACAGCACCCACTTGAAGGTTGCTATAGCAATAATGCCTTATTCCCTTTTCTCTGTCAAAGCTTCAGAAGAGAACAAATACTGTGCTGCCAGAGTCAGAGCTAATTCTGCAAAACTGTGCAGGAATCAAAAAGCCATTTACCTGAGCGCTTTTTTCTTTTTTTTCTATCACTGTTGAATTGCAAGTCAAACATTCACTAACTGTCCTTTCTTAGTCTCAGAAAACAAAAAAGCTATTGATTTTCAGCACTTTTTTGTGTACTGGATTCTTGCTTCCATTAAAACGTCTTCAGAAAAGCAAAAGGTTTCATACTGTGTTTGCATCCAGTGTGAGCTTGCATGGAAGCATTAATGAAGAATAAAAAAAGACCAATAAATGTTGTGTGACAGGACTTTCAAAGTGTCAGCTCAAGTGGTTTCTGTTTCTTCTGCCTTATCCCAGAAGATGGAGCCAAATGACAAAGTGTCTGCGGCCCTGACAAGCTGCACGTAGGCACTGCTGAACAAAACCTTTTCCAGTGAAGGTAAGGTTAGTCTCACTCAAGGGCTCCCATTGCCAAGGTTGGCTGGGAAGGCATTCAGGTTTCTTGCAGATTTTTTTTTTTTTTTATTAATGTCACAACTGTTCTATAGCTCTTTGAAATGAAGGGAGGCCAACTAGATCAAGGTCAGAAGCCTACACTTACGGAAAGCTAAATGAAAGGCAAAAAATGCTCACCAAACTTCTCTGCAGACAAAAAGAAAACTGTATTTGTGACCGGCATCATCACAAGCCCATTTGGTAGCCCCCAAAAAATAGGTTTGAGAATCAAACATATTACTCATTCTTGGCTTGTATTTTATTTACAGTAATGAAAAGCTTATGAGGAAAGCTGGAAGGAAGAGCTTTCTGTAAATATGTTGGAAATTAGAAGCATGCCCTGTCCTCACATTTTGTGATCCCCCTCTGGGAGCAATTAAGAAAGCCATACTGCAAGAGCAGCCTGTCAGCAGTGGCATTTAGGGTTAAGATAAATCATTCATAAGTCATTCAAAATGCATCTTTCGCTTTGTACAACATGAAGCAACCTTGTTCCTGAGGATAAGCAGAACAGGATAAGCTGAGACTGGGCTGGGAAGCCAAGGGATGGTGTTCCATCACAAAACATTTTCTGAGCACCTCATACAGATCACTGAAGAGCAGAAGTGTCCTGTTTGGCTGCGAAGTCATATAAGGTTCAGCCTGAGGCCCAGCTTTCCTAGAGAATGGCTTGCTATGCAATTCCCTGATCCCAGCCTGGGCCCTAATGGCCAGTCCAACTCTGAATGGATTCTGCCTTTTATGGTGTAATGTTGGTCTCATTATAGTGGCACTGGGCCAAGTTCTCTCTCATGTAGAAGCAACTCCTCTCACCTTCAATGATAAAACCACTACGTTACTCAGAATGGTGTAAGAAATTAGGACCTCCTGAGAAACCACAGATAAAGAACATTTAAGACCTGTGACTGGCTAATGGCAGACAAAATAGGGTTGAAGACTACAAGTGACACATGGTGAGAAAAAGAAAATCCTAACTTAACATCCAAACATTGATTTTCCAGCAGACTCCATTTTGCTGCAGCTGTGAAGCATGAAAAAGTGCTCCAGCTACATGGTAGGACAAGGCTTAGTTAGGTAAACAATACCTAGAAATTTGAGAGTTCACATAAAAAGTGTAATTATCACATGTTGGTTTTGGATTTGTAAATCCATTCTGATTCAGCTGCGTCAGTTCTGATTTTTCATTTGTCTTGGGTCCTATGACAGAATTTGAAGAACAGGACAATCTAAGGAAATCATTTGTGTTGGTTAGACAAGAGAATGCCTTGATTCTACTGCATATGCATGCTCTCATTTTGGGTTTATGCTACATAGAAAGTAGCAAGCCTTTAAACAAAGAAAAACTTTT
>VWZN01008666.1:945302-966982 GCA_013396955.1 Regulus satrapa
AAAAAAAAAAAAAAAAAAAAAAAAAAAAAAAAAATTGTCAGGACTAAAGAACTAGATGCCAGATACTTGAGAGCCTGGCAATCATCATCTTCTTCTACAAGTTAACTCATCCTCCCCTCATCGTCTTTTAATAGACACATATGGGCACATGAGCGCACACGCACACACATTTGCACACACTTTTTTTTTTGCTCTTCACTACTGATATAAAATGAAACCTTCCATTTGTTTATGGCTTAAAAGTTGCTTCTAAAGTGAAAAAACCACTTACCTTTCCATAACAAAAAATATGTTTGAGGTAACACAAATTCATGCACTTAGAAAATGATAACTACATCAGATTTCTCTCATATAAGAGAAGAAAGTGTCTGAACAAAGTCAGCCAGTTAAACAAAAAGGTCTATTAATTCCAGGATTACTTTTGTTTTCATTTTTGTGATTGGATTTGGGGTTAGGGGAAAAAAATCCTGAAAGACGGGGGAGGGGAAAAACACCCAAGACATAGAAACAGGAGGAAAGAAAAGTAGGTGCATTACCAGAGCATGCAAGACTTGGAATGATGAAGTGGGAGAAAAATTATAAGGGACAGCCAGCCTCTATTAAGGGTCCAGACTTGAACAACAGCTCTGAAGCTGATTAAGAAAGAGCTGAAGGACACCAAAGGAGATGGTTCTATGCTCCTGATTTTCTGTAGGAACTGATAAGTGATGCATCACCACACTGCCTCCCACCTCCCCACCGGGTGCAGAGGGCCTCCAGAAGGGTCTCTTCCATTGAGATGAAGGAATCTGTTTTATAGGTTACCTTTACTATCTCAAGACAACTCTCACATATTTTTAGAGGGAACAACCAGTTCCTTTATTTGGCCCCTCACATTCCATGTCACATTCACTTTCCCAAAACTGAAATGTGTTGTCCAATGTTGCCACTTGTCAGAAAAGGGGACTTCTCTTTAAAGTTCTCAGCAGTACATAGGTTGAAATAATGAAGGAACCAGAATTTGTTGCCTGAGCGTCAATAAGACCCATATGGTACCATGTTCCAAATAATCTATTTGCTTAAGGATCTTCGGATCTACTTACGGAAATCACTGAAGAATCTAAATTCGACTGAACATTCCTATTAGACTGAAAGATATATTTAAAATTGCTTTTTAATTTCTGGCAATGGTTGAAACACTGGTCATGGGCTAGCATGGAAAGATGACTGGGAACACAACAGTGTCTTCTAAAGCAGCCTACCCACTTCCATGCTTTCACTTATACCTTCAGCCATTTTCTGCATCCTTTATTTACAAATCTTTTTCTCTAGACTTCTTACTGGCTGAGGTGTATCTTAAAATTATAACTCCTTGCTCTTGGGGTCAAATAGAATTTATCTGTACTACAAACTTTGGTTTGCTTTGATTATTGTTTGTTTTGTTTGTTTGGGGTTCTTTTGGTTTGTTTTTTTGGGGGGTTTTTTTTGTGCTGGTTGAATGTAAAGATTTAAAGAAGATGAATGGAGCAGAGTTTGGCTTGCCAATATATGACAGTAGGTTCCTGGTTTAAAAAAAAAGAAAAAAAAAATCAGGTTCTCCATTGTGTCCATTAGCAAAGATCAAAGAGACTGTAATGAGTTTCCAAAACACAGCATGTAGCTTTAAAGTTATGAAATCCACTCAACTGCTGCAGACTCAGCTCTGTGGGCATGCAGGTATGCTGATAATGTTCCCTGCATTACAAGCAGTAATCCCTGAAATGCTCCAGTGCTGTACCTCCATGGTTCCCACTGTAGAAGACAGCCAGGAACATACTGTTCAGTAGCTTCCTACAAACCTGTTTATTGATAGCACATTTGACAGAGCACAGCTATTGTGAGAATACAAATGCATCATAGGCTAATCACCTTCTCCTCCCAAACTCAAGGGCCTCTGTGCAGCCACAGAGTTGTGAGGAATACAACAGAATCAGTCAGATGGGACAATCCAGTTCACAGGCAGCAGTTCTCATCAGAGCATTAAGATACCATGGGAGATATTCTGAATGGCAGACAAGTTACACAAGAGCAGCAACTATATTATTAAAAATATTTTTCAATAGACATAGGACTCACTACCAGTGGCCCTAGGACTCTCTTGTAGTTTATAAGAAGGCTTTAGCTCATGTTTAAGCCTAAAGTCTTCAATTTTATCCTAAAGGCAAGAGTTGGTCACAATCATGAGTGTTTAATTAACAGTGGAGATGTGATGCCAAGATTTTGTAGAGCATTCATAAAAGCACTCAGTTCTAGTGAATTTTTCTTCTCTTGCTAGAGCTGATAAACCCATAACAATGGACCATAAGAACGAGCGAGTCAACTTCCCCAGTTAGTCTGGCATTTACATACAGCTGCAAAGATAGATAGCAAGAAGGTTTAGACCCAGCTGGCAGAAATGTCAAGTCTTTCAACGCTGTATCTCTATTACATCAAATACAAACAGCATTAGATCCTAGCTGTGCCAGTCCTTGGAAAAAAATGCAAGTATTTGGGTGAACCTAAGCCTGGACATGGCTGGAGAAATTACAAGGAAGCAGGAGAAAAGGAGGAGCCAGAAATAACTTTAAAAGTCTTTCTTTCAGCCTGTATCATAAGCTATCAAGAGATAAGTCTTGTTTTACATAGGTCCGATCTCAAGATCACTACAAGCTGCTTTCTGAGCTCTTTATTGATGAACTCTTCTTCTTACTACAGAGGACCAAGATAACACACCCACCTTCAAACAGAGATGGGCAAGAAAATCTCCTCACTTATTATCTAAGACCAGTTTTAAAAAAAATGTTACTGTAATGTTTCTTCCCTCACAGTCCCTGGAACCAACACCTACCTATAGTAAATTTCCCCCGAATCAGCTCAGAGTTAAACATTTAATAATCAAAAAATCATATTTGCCTTTGCATTTGAAAACAGGATATATAACTTTTAACAATCCTTGGGCTCAAAAGACCTTCCATATTTAACAATACAGGCTGAATTTTTCTTCTCTTGATTTGCTTGTAGTGGCTTCTAACTCAATACAGAAACCAAGGGAAGGCACCAGTCCCAGGGACAAGTCATCCAAGGGATAGTTCTTCCTTTGGGGGAGCTCTTTTCCCTGCATGATCAGAGCACTTGTGCTGCCTAGAGAAGTTAACACAGGTTCTTCATGCACCCAGTGTCAGGATAGCAACTTGCTACTAACAAAGAGTTTTCTTGACAATATGTTAATACCTGTGAAACTAGCTCCTGAAGTTCAGGAAAGTTCAGGAGCTTCAGTACTCAAGAAAAACGAACAGTTTCAGAGCGCTCTCAAAATTAAGAGCTAAAACCATAGGCTATTCATAAATCCAAGACCTTAAAATTTAGCTAAGAGAGAACAAAGTAAAGAGTATTCACATAGAGATTATTTTTGAAAGGTCACAGTGTGATCATGTAATCAGGACAGTACAGACAGATTGCATCCAGCTCCAAACTAGCTTTGTTTCATTTTCTGACACCATGCATAGAGCTATAAACAAAACATAAATATAGGGGTTTTTTTCCTAGTTCCAAAGTGACATCTGTGCAAAGAAAAGCCACCATCCATTCAACTGCAAACACGTGTACATGCACACACTTTGCCAACTAGCACTGCATATGGGGAACCTGGAAATCCTGATCTCAGGGATGATTTTTACTGCCTTCAGCACAAGCTGATCAATCTTACATTGTTACCACAGAGTCAAGAATTTTGAGTACACAGCAGGCTACTTGGGAACCCTAGCAAACCAGAGTTTCTAGCAAACCAAACTTTCCTAAGTACTAACTGCACAGGGAATTAAAATTCTGCAGAAGATCCTGTAACTGACTTCCACCATTATAAAACTGAATGTTGTGAGGTTT
This sequence comes from Regulus satrapa, assembly GCA_013396955.1. NCBI lineage: Eukaryota > Metazoa > Chordata > Aves > Passeriformes > Regulidae > Regulus > Regulus satrapa. The sequence goes on from VWZN01008666.1 coordinate 949,182, forward strand.
TGGGTGGGAATCCTCCTCAACAGCTCTAGAGATCCTCTCAAAGAGTGTGTTGCTGTGACAGAGCAACAGTAGTTGCTCCTTTGTTTTCTAGTGGCTGTGAAGAAAGGCCTTCTCAGCACAAGGGACCCAGCAAGACTGACATTTCTTGGACTCTGTTCAAAGACTACAAGAGTTCAAAGACTCAGCTTTCTCCCAAAAATGGTCTTTCCAGATTGTAGAAAGGCACATTCCTCAAACAGTGGAGGAAAAGCTGCTGCTGCTGAAGTTATTCTCTAAATTAGCTGCACTTCTCAGAGAAGCTGAGTACTAGAGAAGAGAGAAAGTGTACTTGGAGAGTAACTGGGTGTTTATCCAAATTCCTCTTCTTGAATGTGGCCATTAGTATGCCTCATTACTACTCCATCATTTCTTTTCAATATTGTGGTTTTTTTTTTTAAATGCCTAATCAATTTTTTATGTTCCTTCAGCTAAACTAAGAGTAGGAGACAGACAATAAAACATATATTGCCACATACTGCAAAGCAAACAAATGAAAAAATTTCCTCTCTGGAAAGTCATGCTTATCTATAAAGTTACTTAAAGGACTTCAAGGCATTTTTATCAAAACAATGTTATCAGCAGAAGTTCCTTCTGACCCCAAGCTTTGCACACAGAATTCCAAGTGTCAGAGAAGAACTGTCTGCCAAAATCCAAGCAACAGATGTCATCCACATCCAATACTCTGGGGCTGATGTCTGTGTTCAGTGCCTGCAAAATAGGATGACCACCTTTTCCTATGGTAGACATTTGACAAAATAATTGTTACCAGCAAGGTCTTAATTTACATTCTTCAATATGACCATATGGTACCTCTCACACATTCCTGAAATAGAGCACCCAGGAAAAAACTTTCAAGTGTGAAATCTCACTTTGGGTTAATTCAAACTGACTCGCAGTCTGAGAAGTTTTATAAATTTTCAGGCTTTCTGTAGGACACTCCACTGAGAATCCAGAACTGTTTATCAGCTTTATTCAAACAGATGTTAGTCACAGGACCCCTGTGCACAGGGGCTGACAGCTGTATTTTAAATGTTAGGGAAGTTTCACTTAACATTAACCTTCTCTTCAGGAGGTCATTGCTAGCTCAGCATGACAGAAAAGATTAAAGAAACAACAAAACTCCCTCAGAGATGTCCAAAAGAAGCATTTCTAGAGAAATGCAATGAAACAGGACCAAACCACAAACCCTCAAAGCAAACCTCACTCTGTTTGTTAAAAGGACTCTTTGTTTACTGAATAAATATGTTCCAATCTACTGATCCATAACTATACAGAAACTTTTCTTAAACAGAGAAAACAATAATCCTTTGTACTTACATGCCTCTAGTTGATCCCCACCCCAGGGGATTAAACATATTTCTCTCAGTTACAGTTGCATGGCTTCACAATGAAAAGGAATTTAACAGTAAATTCACAATTCAGTATTCCAAGCCAACATACAAACAATCATGGAAGCAAGAGGTGTAAAACTCAAATTATAACCAACAAGCCAGTTATTAATAGGAGACCAGACAGCTACTTGAAAAGGTGATTCGAGAGGCCAAGTATTCTTGTCCCTCCTTGCAGTATTTTCCACTCAGCTTAAAAACGCAGTCTTTCCTTACAGCTACACTTATAAATGCCTTTCCTCATATTGTACAGAAGTTAAAGGGCCTCATGTATATAATGTCATTCAAAACAAGTCCTTTTCACAACACACGTGCATAAATATGTAAATATTTTTTTCATTTAAATGGCAACATTTAAATTAGCAACTTTCTTTTCAGTCAGTGAGGTACAAGGCAAAAGCAGCATTTGCAATAATGCCTGTGGTAAGTTCTGGATAAAACTCCTGAAAGAGCTGGAGGGAGGCTCCTGGACTCAGGGGAACCCAAATGAGAGTGGAGACCTGACAGGACAGAGCAGCTTTCACTAGAGGGACTGATAAGGTCATGGCAGGGCCAAAGCAAGTGGGGGAGATTTAAGCAGCTCCAGAGAGCATGAGCAACCAGGACAGCAGTTTTCATGGCTTAGTCAAAGCTTGGACTCAATGATCTTAGAGGTCTTTTCCAAAAGTACATGATTCTATGATACTATAAAGCAAAATAGCTCATAGGACACTCATCTCTGCTGAATCCAAATTTAACCTCCCAGCAAAGAATTTTCAGCCTAGGGAGTAAGATTTACACATAAATGGTCTGAGATAATCTCAGTCTCATTAGGACACTAAGGCCTATCTTGGGAAGCAGTAGAAGAACCTCTTCTAACACTCTGAAATATCCCCATTGCAATTGATTTTGAGGCTTCATTCAACTACTACAAAAAACAAACTTAAAGTTCTGCTGTTTGTAGATGTCAACATTTTACACTGTTGACCTTTTATTCCCTCCTTTTCTTAGTGAGTATTAAATGCTTCTCAATCAGATTTAAATTTACTTCCAACGTCATCTAGACTAGCAAAATTAGCTACCACTGCCTTAACTTGATATTCAAGCAAAGCTTGATAAAAAGCTATTTTAATAAATGTCAATGAGCAAATTAAATATTTGAATTTTGATGTTGGTCTCCAGAAGAAGCAGAAGACATTTAATGCTCATCCAAGGAAAAACATGATTAACATTCAGGTCAGGCCCAACCAACAAAACCTGCTGAATGTTGAGCACTGACACATTCCTAGTTACTTTTGGAAGTGCTAGTCATAAGATCTATTTGCATATAAACATATGTGACAAAACTGACAAGCCAATCATGCATAATTTTAATATTTGCAGATTACTACAACATGGTTATCACGGAACTGGTTACATGGATTCTGCTGCTATGGGATGTGGTTTCACATTTATATAAAACAGGAAGCATTTGCCCTACTACAAAGGAACCATAAGCAGGTCAAGGTGAAATGGAAGAAAAGCATGTTTGGGGTGAAGTTTAGCACATCATGTTGTATATAGAACTCACTAAATGTATATTTTTTATACCGCATTCTATTATCTCTCCCACTTTAATCAGCAAGCACTTCAGAGTCAAGACAAAGAGATGTAGATTTGATCAGACCCTTGATTATCATTGATAGAAGAGGGCAAACAAACACACAGCACTGAGACAAGGTGGAACAAGGAGGTAATTGATATTGTAAACAAACAAATAGGAGATGTGGCACTGCAAACACCAAATTCCATTTCAGAGGAAGCTAACAAGTGAAAATAAAATGCTTTTACCTAGAAACCTGCATAGCCAAGATATATGAAGCTCATTGTTTGCAGCTAATAAATTGCAGTCTGAATACAAAAATCTAATGGAAAAAAGCTGAGCATGAGATAAGGTATTGCCATACTGAGTATCATTGTGTGGGTTCAAGGACTCCACACAACACTACTCCTCTCTTGTTTCATCCTGTGTTAATAACCTGGGGCCTTACTGTTAATTACTGCTGGTCCCAAGTAGTCAATGGGGTAATGTGGGAAGTGGCTGCGATGGTGAGAAGCCACTGGCCAATCCTGCAGCCTCAGAGAAGCCCTTAAGAAGACTAATACTGAAAGAACAAATCACAAAATCAACCCAAACCCTGGCCAACATCTCTACTTGAAAGAGGAAAGAAAAATCCTCCCAGCAGAAGTGCTGTTTTGAGTTCAATTAGTGGTTATTAATGCAATTGCCCTCAATTTCACTCACTGTCATTCACCATTCAAACGGAGCAGACATGAATACAGAGAACAGAATGCTATGGGTACAGCAAACATTTGTTTTCCATCCTCAGATAATCCTAACAATGTGTCATCATATTCAGTGCACCAGAAAATTCTAAACTTCCCATTAGAGCTAATTTTGTGAGCTCTAGGGTCAACCTGAGCTCTCTGTTAAGAGACTGTAAATTCAATGACTTCAGTGAAGTAATCTTAGATTTATGAAGGTACATTTGGCCTTTTGACTCCCTGAACTTAATGCCAATTGAGATAATTCTGTGTGTTAGGAAAAAAAAAACAAGAACAAAAACAAACAAAACAACAACAACAACAAAAAACCCCAAAAAGTGCACTATGTTATGATCATTTTAACAGCAATTTATTTGAAAAGAAACTCTGAAGTCTTCAGAGAAAACTATTATTAAGACAGTAATAAAACAGCTAAGAAATTAAAGAGCTAAAGGATGCTCAATTAAGAGACTTCCAATATAGGCTTTATTATGATCTGTCACTGACAGAGCCTGTGGTATCTAATTGGTAGGGAAGGTATTGTGAAAAAAAGGGGAATGGCAGAGCCAGAACACAGGCAATCGGCTTTACTGCTAAATTCACCATGCAGAGTTTTAATTGAAATACAAATCACAAATAATAGCACCTTGCATTCAACTCTCCAGAGTGAGAACTGTCCCAGAACTGCACCCTCTGAAATAAGGGAAAACAAACTGAGGTAAATACATCAGAAAACAAGAAAACAAGCTGGAGAAAACATGGACCACCTCTCATGTCTTATGTCTGAACAGCCTCAAATCCATCCCATCTGATCAGTGCCACTAAGAAACTAACACACTGCTTTTTCTTCAGAAACAGAACACATAAAAAAACCTCAGGCTGGTCTCAGTGTGGTCTCCATGTCTGTTGCAAATTGCATTTTCCTGATACTGCATTACATGAGTGCCAGAGATATTGTAGTCACTTATTATATCCCAGGCCAGAAATTTGGATCTGCCAGACTGACATGCCACGATCAGGTGTTTAAAACTACAGAGCAGGGAACTTCTGAGTTCCTGGACTGTGGGAACCCCCAGGATGTTCTCACTCTTGCAGCAATTCTCTGCAAACTGCTGTGGACCTTCTAGCCACTGGCCTCCTTTGGCAGGTTATTACCCCATCCGAGACTGGCAAAAACAGCAACCCCCCCCCCCCCTCCCCCCCATGACACCTTGTAATTGATTTGCTGTGTTAATTTCAAACCTAGAACAAAGCTATAATAAGGGATTAAAAAGCCACACGAAGAACAGAGTCATGGGAAGTCGAATTCAGCATCCTCCTGGACACTAACAAATTAAAAAAAAAAAAAAAAAAAATGAAAAAGCNAAAAATTAAAAAAAAAAAAAAAAATGCAAAAGTTTCCTGATTTTGACTAACCAAAGCCCACTGTAAATCTTGCACACACGTGTTTAATTTACTTGGCATAATTTGCGTTTAAAACCCCTGGAAACTCATGTGTCTTTTCAAATTAACTCAACTATATAATAATAGGCCAAACATGTCAGTTACTGGGAAATCTCATAACATCCTGTCTATTTTTACTTCTTTTAGTATCCTCACAAATTTAAAACACCATCATTCATAACAGTATGTTATTCAAAATTTAGCAAGAACAATCCCCTCAGCAGTCAGAATTTGGTAAGATTCTGTCATACTGAATTCATTTTAATTGAACAGCAGCAGTGCTCCCTTCCAGGACCAATGATATGACAAGGAGATATTTGAAATGGAGCTCAGGGTCCTGACTGTTTGTTACAAAACTATGATATACCGACAGTTGGCTTATTTTATAAAATCATTATGGTAGCTTTACGTCTGAATTTTTAATTTTTTTTTTTTTTTTCCAGAGGAAAGCATCCCTGGGCAGCATGTTTAATAGAATTGAGTCTGTTGATTTGTGAATTTTTTATTCCCCTTCTTTGTGTTCTAAGCTTCTCTGCCTACTGATGCATTACCTCCTCGTGGGCAATGCCCACCGAGTGCATAAACCTGGGATTCAAGTTACTTGATAAATGTTGGTTTGATCCCAGGATATTTGGCTGAAACACCTGCCACATGAAAACAATTTGCATCTTTTTTCTGATGCCAAAAAAAGATCTGTTACTGTGGAAGCTGACGTTTAGTCAGTTCCACCTATATACGTACACCTCACTTTAAGAGAAGAATGAATGAGATTAAAACAAGGTCCATTTTGACTGAGAAAAAAAAAAAAAAACCCAACAAAAACAAACCTTCTCTGTATCTACCTTTCCTCAGTAACTGACCCATAGTAGGTTTGGCAAGTGTTTGGGGTTGGTTTCTCTTTCTTTCTTATCTGTAGAATTTTTTACCATTGTTCTCCTAGGAGCGCTAATGTGGGTACTTAAGAAAAACAAAGACTCTGGGCCAAAGCAGACAAAAGACAGGGGAGGACATGGTGACTCACTTGGCAGAGGGGAGGGAAGAGGGGGTTTTGTTGGAGAACACCTGGCCTGTGGTTTTTGGGGTGGTCTCTCGTTCTTGGGGTTTTGGCCTGGGAGCTTGGGACCAGCCTGCTCGCTGCCTTGCTTGGAGCTGCCGCTGCCGCTGCATCCCATCGCTTCTCCAGCGCTGATCCGGAGTTTCCCCCTGCTTTTCGACACTCCGGACCACAGCCCTGTTTGGACACCTCTCCGCTCTCCAGCCAACACCACGGACACTTGGTACACCTTGCCCAGCTTTGGGAACTCCACCGCTCCCGGTCTGGGCCTGGGCCGCCATTCGTCTCGTGTTTTCTCCGTGCCGGAGCGCCCCTGCAGCTGTGTGGGATCACCGCACCCTGTGCCCCGGACCCACCAGCGTTCCCTGCCAGCTGTGACTGTAACTATACCAGAGGGGAAAACCCTAGCCCTGTTTGTTATCTCACTGCTACAGTTGCTGTTGTTTGTTTGCCTTGATAAACTGAGTAGTAAAGAACAGTTATTCCTTATTCCCATACCTCTGCCTGAAAGCCCATTAATTTCAAAATCAAAATAATCCGGAGGGAGGGAGGTTTGGTTTTTTTTTCCAATCTCTATTTTTCAAGGGAGACTCTAGCAGATACCTGTCGTCCAGAACCACAACAGCAAGGTACTCACACATGTCAAGACAAGTTGCAGGATTGATATCAATCCCTTCTGACTTCATCAGCCTGCAAAATAATTCTAAATTTATCCCAGGGAAATTTACTACTTTGGGATATCAGAATGAGGAGTTCTATGGATGAGAGGCCAGATTTTAAACATATCTAAGAAGTCATAGGTGCTAAATATGCAAAATATGAAAATCAAAGGTACTGATAAGACTAAATCACATTGGTGCAGACCTTCTGATTGTATGAGTGGAAGATTTCCCAAAGACCTCATCCCCAAAGACCTCCTAGTCTTAATAAGATTCAGAAGGAAAAATTTGATCCCTTGTATCAGCAGTGGTGTGTCAGGAATGAAGACTCAAATATGTTTGGGTCAGATTTAGGCTATGCAGGCCCTGAATTGATAGTAATTTTGAACAAAAGGAATTTCCAAGTTTCTAAATACATTATTTACCAGAGATATGGTAAATACCTCTTCTGAAACCCAAACCAGTGCTTTCTCCAAGATTCCAGACCAAAATCTTTGGAGCTTGAATTGCACCAATTGCACTACCTACACAACCTACACTATATATCCTCCGCCATGGAAGCAAACCTTCCAGGAGGTGGCTGGAATTATCCCGGAGTATTACTTATATTGCACACTATTAGTTTAAGAACTCAGGATTTGTTCTCCCCTGTGAAATTAGCTGTGAATTAAATGTAAAAATGAAAACATGGAGCACACTAATATAGTACTGATACAATAGAATAGCCTTTGAGGAATAATATGCAGCAGCACAGCATTCATATGTACTATTGCTTCAGGTTTTTGTTTCATGCTTTCTACCTTCCATCCAGCTCCTTTGTGAGGAAAATTCTTGAAATTTGTCACTTTGCCTAGGTCAATGTTCACCAGTTCACTAAAACAAAGTCAATGGATTTATTTTCTTTCACCTGAAATGCTGCTAAATGTTTCTCAGTTCAGTGATTTTAAAAATAGCATTCATATTCAGAAAGAATTACACTGTAACTAAAATAAATGAAGAATTAAGGAAATACTAGATCTGGGGAGAGATCCTGAATAATCTGGGGATTTCTTAATTTACTTATAACTTTTGAGTCTAATTCACATGTAATGTACATGCATGAGTTTCCACACAAAGCGCTATATCTATAGAATCCTTCTCTCAGCAGATTTTTGTGCTAAGACATTTGATTCTCAGACATGGACTGAGAGTTAGGCAGGGTCTAGCACTCACAGTGGAACACTAGCACCTCACAAAATATTACTGCTAGATATCATAATATTGTTGAACCATTTGGTTGAAGACCTTCAAATCTAGGTCCTTTGCAAAGTATTGATAAGGAAAAGTCCACCAAGTGATTCTAATATGGTGTATCTTTTCCTCATGGGACAGCAGAAGTATTAGGGCTCTGGGCTTCAGCTTTAACTCACAGGGCTCTTCTTACAGGGGTATCCGTGTGACAGTAAGGAAATATTTGTACTATTCTGCATAACACAACATTATCCATTCTCTTGTACATTAGTCACTGCCTAAGACCTGCTTTTCAAAGTTCTGAATTCCCTCAAAATCTTAAAAGAACTCCTTGATGCAGAGGTTTCCTAAAGGTGGCTTGGGAATTATTTGACAGACAATTGCACCCGCCTGGGGACCTGCTACATAAACGTGTCCACCAGCCTCCCTAATGGAGGGTGTGCAGCCACTTCAAAAGTAGCTGTCAGAAAGGCTGCGTGCCAGGGTGGGACCCAGCTCTGCAAGCTGCACAGGTCATGCTGAACAAAAGCACCGTAGGTGTACTGCCCCACTGACACCTCGCCATACTCTAGCAGACCAAAACCCATGAGCTGGGTCAGATGCTGAGAATGGTAAACATCTATAGCCTGCCAGAAGGTGCTCCAGACAGAAAGATGGCTTAAAAGACACTTCTTTCCACCCAATTTCTCAAGTATCATTGCTGATCTGCTAAACCTTCTGTTGGGTGACATAACGCACTTCAAAAACATCAACACTCCTTAAATCATTATAAGATGACAAACACTCTCTATGGTAGAGTAGTATAATTGACATAGGGCTGTTGTCTGTCCTGTCTGAATTTGTTCCCATGGAGAGGTAGGAATAGCAAGCCAAGCAGTACAGAAAGAAAAAAATCTTCTCTGTTGAAAAAACTCAAGCAAACTGAAACACTTTAGTAAACAGTAAACTTTGCTTTTACGATTTCACTTAGACAAAGCTATTTCTTCTTAACCAGCTAAACTAATGTTCATGTCTCTGCTGAAGGAAAACAAGGGAAAACTACAGCATCCTTGGGGATTCTTGATGTCTTGGGGCCTTTTAATATTTGCTGCCACTAAAGTGCAAAATGGTGGTTGCAAGAAATGAGACACTAAATTCAGAGCTTTAAACCAGTATGAAAGGTGTACTCTGAGGTTGTACTGCTTTCTACAAAGCTTTCCAAAAGCCATCAGTTGCCACTCCATACACCTATTACAGATGGCAGAACTGTTTGACTTGTTCTCAGTTTGCATTGCCTTAATGTTTTCTTACAGACGCCATAGCTGAACAAAAGGCAACAACTTTTTTGCCTTGTTCTGGCTACCATAGGACCTATCCAACAGGATGGGATCACTTCTTTGACAAAAGGCCCTTGCTTTACAACAGACTGAATTTTTAGGGGTCCTAGTGCCATCCCATGCTGGAAAGTCCCACGGGTCCCCTGTGCCCAGCCTGCTCTGTTTGTTGGAAAACAAGGAGCAAAATCCACACAAAGGCAAACAAACCACATCCCCAGTTTTCTGCTGACTCTGCAAGCTGAACAGGCTTGGCCCATGGAGGTGCCAGGGAATAGCATAAGAAAGAACAGGATTTCTGTGATTATAGAAATCTCTGTCACTGTGGATTTCCAGCCTTAATACACCCAGCTGGATGAATCTGACTGGAGAAAGCAGGGATTGAGAGTGACCAGATGGGAAACTTGGCATCTGTGAGGGAAACGGGGCTGGGAAAAAAGGTTCAGTACAAAGCTTGACCAGGAGCAAGAGAAGATTCTTAATAAATCCTTTCCAGCATGGATAGGATTTCCACTTAATATATCCTGAAATCTGCCTCAAGGATGGGACACTGCATGGGTATGTGGGGCTCCTGCCAAACATCCTTTTTATCAACTTTTTATCAGAGCATTATGTGTGCAACTTAACTGTACACCAACATGCCTACTGTGAGAACGTACATCTCTGCATAATGTTAGTCAAGTTCCCCCTATTCCCATCAAATGCCTAATTTATACCCCAGACTGACCCAGGCCAGGAATGGGACCCACATTTCCATGTCCCTGTAAGTTCCCCAGGCCCTGAACAAATGACTGTTTGACAGTAAAGTCCCCTTTTCTAGCCCTACCAAAAAGTGTTCTCCCATCCCCCCATTGCCTTATCTCCAAACTGGGAAATATTCCCTGAAAGCACTTCTCTAACAAAAATTATATGTCTATCAGAAAACTGTTTTCTGCTTTTTGCTGAGCAGAAATATTCCAAGCAATATGCTCTAGTCTTTCCAACTAATAGATTTACCTTATCCTGTCTTCTCATTGATTTCACACCACTGATTTCTGAAAGTTTCTCATTGCCAGTATTTCCTTCTTCCAGATGGTCAGTAAATAGAACCCAAACAAAATAACCCTTGAATTTTTATATTTTCCTCTCCAGCAACTGTTTATCCTGTGCATCCAACACATCTTTGATTGCGTTCTTAGTGGGATAATATTATTACCTCTTATTGAAATCTGATGACATACACAGAGGGGAAAAAGTGACAATTGTACAGCATATCTATTAAAGAATTGTGATAAACTCATCTGTGATGACTTTCAAATAAAGAAAACAATTTCTGAAGGTGGAAAACATCTCTGTCCACAGATTGCTACTAAGAGTACTGCGGCTTGTATCAAAATACCTTTTTAAATGAGGTAAACTACTGCAATGAATTGATCTTCACCTATAGTTTGTTTTTTAAAAAAATTGTGCTCCATCTGGAGCAATAGATTTCTCTTGCCTCAAACATTAAACCTTCTTTAATCCTACAGACTAAACAACAGGTGTTAGATTATTTTTCAGAATTAGCAGCCAACTGCTAGCGCAATTCTCAGCCCAATTACTTTAGTTTGTAGCTTGAATTTTGTAGCTTAGCAGCAGTGTACATTTCTTACCAGTAGAAACCAACTTAAATGGACCTGTGTCCCCATATCCCCAGCCCCTCCAAAGGGAAGACCTAAAGGGAAATGCACTTGTTGACATTAAAACTCAAAATGTAGTCGGCGTTTCCATTGAAAAATATAAGAAAGGAAAACTTAGAATGCCTTTGGAAAACCTATCATTTTCACCCACTGTGAATAAGAAAAAACCCCCCCCCAAAACCCCCAAAAAATCTCAAAACCAAAAAAACCCAACACATTTTACTAAAATTCAACATATTTAGATGAACATTCAATAGACATAGATAGATTATTTTACCTGCCTAAGAAAAAAGATAAAATACAAAAAACTTCCCCAGGTCAAATTCATATTACCAAAACTGAAAAAACCACAAAAGCACACTCCAAAACTAAATGCACAATGTTAGCTCAAGTCAATCGTACTTGAATTTGTTCTAAATATGATCAGTAATTAAAATAAAAATCACCAATACATGCTTTTAACATTTCTTTCAGGCTAGAAGACAAACATTTTAGTCAGCACATTGGCCAGAAAAATGCCTTAAATCTGGCCTTTTTACTTTTTTACAGCTGGCTTCATAGCAAACGTACCCAAACTTTGTGTTTCTATAAGCTGGAATTTTCTGATTAAAAAATATTTAAGACAACCCTGAAAAGCTCTAATGCTAAGCACTGCTGAAAAATTCCACTGCTGAGCGATTTAAGCCTTTACCTGTCATTTGTATAGGTGTATCCTTTTTGAAGCAGGTTTCCAGGGGAATGGCCATAAGGAGCGCTGCCATGGGAACAGGCAAGCAGGAAGCTGTCATTAGGCACTCAGGAGCCCAGGCAGCAGCAAAGCCATGGGCATCTGCCTGCCCTCCTGCCCTGTGTCTCCTTGTTAGGTGACCTGCTTAAGGCACTTTGTGTTTGTCCCGAGTGAGAGCAGGTACACCCAGGCTCCAATTCACTTCTCCTATTAAATACTCATCTCTTGATGGGGCTATTCAGCCTTCTCCACAACAATTCCAGAGGAAGGGCAGCTGCCTGGCTTCAACAAAATGCCAGAGCACTCCACAGCTCACCACAGAGAATGCTGATCACTCTGTGGACAGAAATATCTACAGAAGGCAAACAGGCTGTCTTACAGACAAGTTGCACACAAGGATGATTAAGGGGCAAGTACTTGATTGACAATGGCTCATCTGAGAATAAAGTGAAAATAAATGGAAAATAACAGGAGTATTTAAAGCCAAAGATTTTCAGACTATGGTACATTTCCATGAGAGCATCCCTTGAATTGCAGTTAAAGCCAGCATTACCCTACCACTGAAAATGCAGAGGAACACCTGCCTTTTAAAGTTCACTGTCACACTTACAGATTTCTTTCAAGTATATTTAGGCACAAAAATAATTAAGGCATTACTATATGTTGGGTGTGTTAATTGAAAAATCAAGGACTATACACTTCACTTTAATTAGCAACTGTTCAGTATTTACTTAGGAGCTTATCATGATGAAACTTGTTTAGCTTGCTGCCAAAGATATTTTTGCCATGCATACTTTCCATGTTGGTTTAAAATAAGGGGAGGATGTGGTGCATTACACAAAGATATGTACATTAATGCAGCATGCATAATTTCTGATGTGATTCTAGAGAAGAGCAAGAATGGAGGTGCCACAAATATTTTTGCTCTCCTCAAGCACATGATAAACTCCAAGCCTAATCACAGCTGTTTGCCAAACCCATTAAGCCTCTCCTCCCTGTCCAGCCTAATGCACTGAAGTGCCTGCAATAACAAGCCTGTCTCCAGATCTGCTTCCAGCTCAGACCAGCTCAATAACCTGCTGCTGCTTGACCCTCCTGGCTTGCTTTGCTGGCAGTCCCCAGGGCACTCCTGTTTCTGTGTCCCTACCATATGTACTCTGTTCCTACTCTGTCACACAGGTTGTTCAGCTCCTTGTCATACTTCCCTCCCTGTTTAAGGGGCTCACTGAGCTGTTTGGTCATCTGTATGCTAATTTTTCAGGTGTGTCTATGCTTTCCACCCTGTGGAAAGGGATCTATTTTATTAATGACAAAAGCTCTCCAGGCATTGATCTAAAGTTTTCACTATACATGCAGTCCCAGAGATACCTGCTCTTTCCATTTCATTCAATTTCTCCTGCTACCTCAGTTTTTTGAGTCTTTCTTCTCGCAGCATTTTGTGTCCCTGTTGCCACTTGTCCATAACTACTGCTCAGGTTTAGAGTCATGAGGACCTTCAATGCTTTTTACTCTTATTTTGGCAAACCAGCTCAGTATTTATTAGAGCTCTATTTCTTCCTGTGACTACATAATGACCTTGTTTCTCATCTTTTTCATTCCACAGACCCATCTGAAACAGTTTCAACCAGGATGCAGGAGATTAGACATATTCCCCACATCGTGAAGCAAACTTTGCAAAGGAGATGGAGTGAATTGTTCCCCATATCTGTTATTGTCAAGGCCTTGCCACTGAGACTATCAATGAGCTGCCAATTAGTACTGCATTTTCAGAGCTCAATATCAGTAATGTCAACAATGAGTCAGAGCTGTAAATCTCCAGTTTGATAGATCAGAAAAGGTGTGTAGAGTTGACCTTGGCTGGATGTCAGGTGCTCTCCAGAGTTGCTTTTATCACTCCCCCTCTTCAGCTAGAAAAAGAAGAGAAAAAGATAATGAAAGTTCCTGGGTCAAGATAAGGACAGAGAGAGATCATTCACCAATTAACAGCACAGTAAAACAAACTAAGCTTGGGGAAAAAAAAATTAAATTGATTACAAATTCCAACCAGAATAGGATAATGAGAAATAAGAACAAATCTAAAAAGAGCTTCCCTCCACCCCTCCACTCTTCTCGGTCCCAACTTTACTCTAAGTTTTCTCTACCTCTTTCCTGCCCAGCAGTGCGGGGGGGATGGGGAATGGCGATTGTGGTCAGTTTGTCACACATTGCCTCTGCTGCTGCTCCCTCCTCTGGAGTAGGACTCCTCACACTCTTCTCCCTGCTCCAGCATGGGGGCTCTCCCACAGGATCTCTGACATGAGTCTTCACAGGCTGCAGTTCTTCACCAGCTGCTCCACTGTCGGTACCTTTCCACAGGTGCAGCTCTGCTCTGGCACCTGGAGAACCTCCTGCTCCCCTCTCCCTGCACTTGACCTGGTGTCTGCAGAGCTGCTGGTGTCATGTATTCTTGGTCCCCCTGGCTGCAGAGGCTGTTGTGCAGGGGTTGCTTTTGTTCCCCCTTCCTAAATACATTATCCCAAAGGTGTGACCACTGTGGCTGGCGGGCTTGGCCTTGGCCAGTTGGCAAGTCCATCCTGGCACCAGCTGGCACTGGCCCTGCCAGACATGGGGGAAGCTCCCACAGATTCTCACAGGAGCCACCCCTGTAGCAGCCCACCCACTAATGAAACCTTGCCAGACAAAGCCAGTACAACAGGCTAGGAATGCTTACCTGGGAAGTCAGGAAGCAGCAAAGGTCACACAACACTTAAAGCTCCAGAGTTACTGCCTTTCCTTTCTGTAAGGAATTCTCCTGTAGCATCTTCCCTTAGATGCTGGGTACGCATTATTTAAAAAACAGTACTGCTAAACCCCACATTTTCCACCACCCATTTCTTCAGAAGCCTGTGCTTTGTCTGTGATATTTCCAGACAATAACAGCAAACATTTAATTTTAATTTTAACCTTAGCTCTAGCATAAAACTACAATGCGCTAAAAACTGAATACAGAAACAAAAACCCACAAGCGCAATATTCAATTAAATTAAATGCCACTTCATTTGTTTTCTTTGAGTCTTGACAGCTCAATACGCAGTTTGGGGGAACTGTTCTTTGGTAAACATCTTGAGGAGGTAAGCAGTCTACTGGCTTTTTCGTTTTTGAAACATTGTTTTCTTATAGCCAGCATTTGCAATTATCAATTTCAAAAAATGTACCCTCTATATCATATTGCTTTATTTTTAGAGAAGGCAGGATGGTGCTTGCTTAAAACGAAATCACCTTAAAAGGAATTTTTATATCTTCAGGGAATGCAAAGAGGACAAGAGTACAAAAGTCAAATACACAGCAAAGGGCATGGAACTTTCAGTACACAAAAAAATATCATCAGAATCTTCTCTTCATCTCATAACTGGTGATAAAGAGTAGGGGCACTCCTGGGTTACACATGTACAGACAATACAACCCAGTCTGAAGAGAGAACAGTAGACTGCTGGGGCAGAAAAACTCATGCAAATAGTCAAAATGAGCAACTCTGGCCACTTAGATGATAGCATGTTTTTTTAGCCAGCACTAGACACAACATTAAGCATCTGACAGATTTAGGCATATTTCATTCCCAGAGGGATGCTGCAAATCTATCACATAGCCCACATGGATTTCTATGTAAAAATTTGAAGGTGAAATTCTAATAAAATTATTTAGGACCCAAATATTAGAAAGATTTGGATGCTTCCAAAGTCCTCACAGGAAATAGTCTATTGTGCTACTAACTGTTACTGCCATATGCACACATTCAGGTGAGGGCTTGTATTGCCATTATGCATCTTTATTACCTTCTAGGAGAGAAGCTATTGGACTTACAATTATCCATTACTGGCACCTGGATACGTTTCCTGAGGGAAGCTTTCCACTAATTCATACTCTTGTCATGCTTGCTGCATCACATCTAATGTCATTTTTCTAAATTAGATAAATAAAATATTTATATTTGGTGACCTTGAAAAGAGATGTGGACCACTAGCTCAGGATGAATTTCCTGGAATTCAATAAATATTAATAGAATACAACAAGCACCAGAGCAGAGAAAGAACGACTGATACAACCTTAATGAGTGTGGTGGCATTTATTATTTAAATGACCATTAGAAACACTCTTAGCCTTTTGAGGAATTCAAGCAGAAGTAGTAGACAGATGCTCCTGAATGCAGGAGATTAATCATTTTCTTTGTGCAATGCAGGACCAATTAATTTATTTTTTGTGTTGTGCTTTTTTTTTTTTTTTTTCTGCTCACCAGGAAAGAAAAACAAATTAAAATCTGGATCTTTTTACGTGTCTAACTTTTGTAGCCAGAACTATTTCCGTGGCTTCTGGGTAGGAGCAAACACTTCCCACACAAACTCCTGTGGCCTAGCTACAACCAGTTGGGTCAATCCTTACCAGCAAACTGTGTTTCAGAGCCAAGAGGACAGGCATGCATCACAGAATAAACAACATTTTGACACGCTTGTGCCAGAAATAGCACCTGTGGTTTGGAATGGAAACTGCTTGGGTTTTTTTTGAGATTTATCAAGCCATGTAACAGACAGACAGGAAGGACTAGTCTTAAGAGTGAAATTTTATCGTGCTGGAATCTGGTAACACAAGTTAACATCACCTGATTAAAATCTTGGTTATAGACCCAACCAAGACCATGGCAGACCAGTGTAAAAGCTGAGATGAGAAAGAATGGGGATATAGAAGTACTTCCCTTTGAGTCTACAGTGACTGGTCCCAGTATATGTCAAAGACATATCACAAGCCCAGGGTGTGCCAGTCCCACCTCTGGTCAGCTGTCCTTGCCCTACCCTAGCCCTGTACCAGCACCAAAGGGTCAGGCAAATTGCTTACAGGAGCTGTGCCGCATCTTCAAGACTCAGATCTTGCAGAACATCATCTGCCATGCAAGCACAGGACAAAGGAAAAGGTGTCAAATTCACTTTGGCATGAACAGACCCTGAAATCAGATGAAAGCTTTAAGTGTCACACTGTGCATTTAGCATTTAATTGAACAAGCACAGGAGATTTGTGGCAATGAAGTTCTGATGCTGGTTACAATGCAGTGCTGATTATTTCCACCAAGATGAAAAGAGGAAAAAAAAAAAAAAAGCACCATGTCAAACACCAAGCTACGTGACTATATAATGTGATAGGGCACATACCTGTGTTCTCAAGTTTCTATGTATTCCTCTCCCCAAGTGTGACGTGTTTATCCCTTCCCCTCCCTGTCCCTGGAATGTTATCCCATTGGCTGATGCTACATGCCTCCCTGCCCCTTTCCCGAGGTTTGAAGTACCCGGGAAAGTTTCTCCTCTTTCTCTTTCCCTCCTGGATCCCAGCCAAAAATAAACGTCAAGTACCATCCCGGAGGAAAAGCAGCCCTTGGTCTTTTATCTTGGTCGTGAAGGGCACCCCTGCCTTCCCCACAACATAACTAGCCAGGGACTATTCGGGGAGGGACAAGGGGTGCTACTACTCCAATATAAGGCAATTATGAGGGCTAAAAAGAATTCAAAATACTCCAGTGATGTAATCAGTACTGCTTGGCACTTAAAAAGCCAGCAAACAAACCCAAACTAACTTCCAAAATAATAGACTCTTATTTAATATAGAGGTTTTTCAAAGCAGGCTGAACGAAAATGGAAACAAAATTTAACATTTTGGTTTATGTAAAGCAACATTATTAAAGGCTTAGTACCACTTAATCTGCTAAATCTTTGTTAAAGATAAAAGAAAGCTGAAGCTTTTAGCCATCCTCTTATTAAGGACAAATGCAGCAGAAGAGGCACACTTCTTATATCTGTTGTTACTGAATGTCCTTAGCTTCACACCTTGATTTTCTGGATGTTTAACAAGAGAAGGTCTTGCTTTACAGCTGGCTTGTAGGGTTTTGAAAAGGTCTAAAATTTTGAGTAGCCTGAAGTTGTTTCAGATAAGGAAAAAAACCAAAAAACAAGCAAACAAACAAAAAACAAGCAAACAAACAAAAAAA
>VWZN01008666.1:987346-1047536 GCA_013396955.1 Regulus satrapa
AAAAAAAAAAAAAAGAAAAAAGAATCAGGTACTTTCTGCCTAACTTTAATTGTTTCAATTACATATTTCTTTGAGGAAGGAAAAGCACAACACTTAGTTCATGACCATGGCTGAAGTTATAGGAAAGAAAAAAATAATGTATAAATTCAAGGATGTCTCAGTGTCCACAAAATAGAAACTGTTATCTGCCACCTGTTAAATATGATCAAAATTACCTGATCATAAGTATATTTATGTAAAATTTGTAAAGAATGTATGTAAGTTTCTCTAGATATAATTATATGTATTGGCAAATGATACTTGAGTTGGAAGAAACAAGTAATTCAATTAAGGCCAAATGTTTCCCACATGCAATCTGGTAAAGTACAATTTGTTATCATTAAGCTATCTTTTCAATTTTAGAAGTGAGAACTATACTTTCATGGCTCTCAGAAAAATATTACAGAAATTAATGGTCCTTAAATAGGTAAAAAGTGTATGTAAAAACAGATTAAAAGCAGTACTTGGCAGACAGAAGAGATTCCTCAATTAGAGATGTCAAAAATCTAAATGTGTAGTATGTGGGCATGTAACTTTATGGAAAAGTGTTATGAAATGACTAATGAGGAGACTGTAAAAGTATGAAATTATTCTTTTCCTTTTCTGCATGCTGGCTGTTATTTTCCCATCCTTTGAGCAAGATAGTCACTAAAATATGTAGTGTGTCATCTTTGCAGTAGGATCTGTTTGAAGTTGCCACCTACACTGTACCTATGTGAGTAGAGAAGAGACCCCACCAGTGACTGAACCTGTGAGAATCTGCAAACAGAAGGGGAACAGTGTGACCTCAGGGATTAAACAAGTTACTCTGGGTTATCCACTGTGCCAAAATGTTGGTCTGTGCAGTCTGTCAGCAACAAGACAGTAACCTCCCAACAGCATCTCTTAGCTCCACAGCTGTTCCCTGTGGCCTTGTAACCTGCTTTTAATGGGGAGCAACATCTTCCTTGTGGGTGAGAGAAATCAACCAGGAGATTGAGCAGGGCCTAATGAAACTAGGGTGCTTTTCAAAAGCCTGAGTCCTTGACTTTCAACTTACAAAGATCTCTTTAACAGCATGTGTTCAGGTCTGGTTTGTAAGCCTAAAGTCAGAACAATGCAATTGGAGGAACTGGAATATGGTTGGCACAGGTCACAGGTTAGAAAACACTAAATCCAAACCTTCCACTTAAGGAGTGTTGGATACACCGAATCCCCAGCAGCCCAGAAATTCAAATAGGAAGGCCTGATGCTGACCAATAATCCCATCTAATTCAAGCTTTCTCATGCCAGGCCCAAGACAATCTTGTAGTCCTGACAAATATGAAAAGAAGCAGGATTTCCTCCTGTATGGGTCTCAAAAAAATTATTTTTGGAGTGTGGATAAATTGTAAAGAAACTGCAATAAAATCAATGAAAACAAAACAAAAACCATTCACCTACATAATGCCTATTTTGGATATAGCTAAAGTACTAAAAATAAGAATTTTTATAGGCTCTTTTCTCAAAACCTCCTTGAGACTTTTGCATATAAAAATGTTTCTCAAGTTAATTTGAAAATGAAGTGTCAAGAATATTTCAAAGCAGAATGTTGGTTATTAGAACAACTGCCATAATTTTTTAATTCCATTTTCATTTGGCAGCCCCATGAGTGCTACTGATCCAGGTTTCTTTCTTGGTAAAACAAAACCTGGAAGCCCAAACTGAACTTCAGATTAACTGAAGCCCAAAGATGACCATCAGCTTCCCAGGAAGGTTAAAAGATGGAGTGGTGGACATAGACACTGCCTGTCAAACTGCCAATAAGTTTATGGTGGTCTCTTCCCATATTTTGCTTTGAGGATCTCAAAAAACTAAATATTGGGTTCAAGTTAAAATGTATGAAGCAGTAAGATCAATGTCTTATGGCTGAAATTACATGGACTTCCCAATTCTCCTGCTGCTTGGGCTATAGTCAGTCAGATCTGGCCTACTTTCAAGCATATTTAGGATCAGTATTTCAACTTCAAGAAATTCTACCTATTCACTCTGTCAAACATATGAAAGTGTTTGATAATCATTCTATGAAGCACATCCATCACTCTGTCTTCACAGCAGGTATTTTTTGGGCCAAAACTATCAGCAAGATTTCTTTTATTGTTTTTATTACTGTAAAATAATACCCCCACAGGAAAACTCAAGGAGGTAGTCAGAACTTTATTTCTTAAATGTTTGCTGTTGTTAGGCTTAGATATTTCTCCCCTCCCTCCAAAACCTCAGTAGACATGTTGTCATAACAAAGATGTCCAAAGTTACTGATGTCATTCTTCAAAACACGAACATCTTTTTGGTGCCTGTAGAACTGCTGGAGGAGATAATCTCAGCAAAACTGTGCCCCACCAAAACGCTCTAGGAAGAAGCAGTGAGGCTGAAGAAGGAGCTGCTGAAGAGTTGCCAATTACAGCCCTACAAGCAGCTACTTTTACTGAGAGCATGCCAAGTGGACTGGAAGGCTACAGAATGAAGATCTTGGCAGCCAAGAGAGAAACGGAGAGTATTTGCCTGCGTGCCTCACTTGCTGACAGCTGACTGAAGCTTCAAGGACAATCCAGGAAAATCAACACACTCTCCTCTCTCTGAAAAGGTTCATGAGAAGAAGAAATGGGACCTCTGCCTGCTAGATCAGTGCCACTGGCAGAGACAGCAAAAATATAGCATCCACAAGACACAGCCTTTAGTATAAAGGCCCTCTCTCAGGTCAAGGAAAATGGAGCAGAAAGAAGCGGTGACCCTAAGTCCCAAAATGGAACATGCCATTTCTACTCCCAATTTGGAAAGCTGTTCTGCAGTGAGGTGCCTGCCACAATGAAAAGACAATCATACCAAATCAACTGGTCAAAAAAGGAAAGAGCCATCCCATGCACAACAGAAGTGAAGACCTGGTTTACAACACAGTTAGGATTGGTGCACACCTTGCATTTCTTGCACTGTCTCTGAGGTGAATAGGGATCATATAATTGCAGATACTAATAAACCCCATTTCAGATTACAAATCCCTCATGAAGGGAAGAGGAGGTGCAGGCACTGATCACTTCTCTGTGGTGAGCAGTGACAGGACCCAAGAGAATGGCCTGAAGTTGTATTGGAGGAGGTTTAGGTTAGATATTAGGAAAAGATTTTTCACCTATATGGTTTGAGCACTAGAACAAACTCCCTAGGACAGTGGTCACAGTACAAACCCTGACAAAGTTCAAGAAGCATTCAGCAATGCTCTCAAGAACATACTGTGACTCTTGGGGATGGTTCTAAACAGGGCCAGGAGTTGGACTTGATGATCTTGATGGGTTTCTTCAAACTTAGCACATTGTATAATTCTGTAATCTAACCCCTTAGGCAGACTGCAGACCTAGGGTAGAAATGTTCCTGGCCCAGATAGGGGCTACCTCCTCAGAAAAACAGCTGCCTCCCACAGGTCATGTTTCCCATATGCCAGTCCTGTGACAGTAGGCATCAAGGTTTAGCCAAAATGAAGGCCTAAATTATTTCTAGGTATTACCTAGTGCAGGGCATATGCAGAATCACAAGGTGATGTGCTTGTAGTAGTCCAACTCTGTCATTTCCCATTCTCCTGCAAAAAAAAAAAAAAAACCAAAACAACAAAAAACCAAAAAAAAATCCATACTCTCTTTTTGAAGAATACAAGTCAGGATTTATATTTAACTCTTCTTCCATGTGTGCATACAATGGCATTACCAATTTACTGTGTAATTAGCTAGGTCATCTAACTTGTCTACACTAATTATTTTTGCTTCTGCTTTTTGTGAACCACTTTTCTTGATTTTGCTGTATGAGATATGACACAGAAGGAATTTGCCATGCTTTGCTCTTTCTGGATAGTTGCCTTTGTGTCTTCTGGGTTACGAAGGCAACTGTTTTCTGGTAAAGAGACTTGAACAAGGTGATGAACTTTGATAGGCTGCTACCATGAGCATATGAGTTTTAGGGTATCATGGCAGTTTAATTCTCAAAGGTGAGGGGATTTTCTTAGCAAAAACTTGCTTTCTTGTCTGACAAGCGGGATCTCTGGACTTGCTGCCAAAGACACTGAGTCGTGCTCTCAGAAGGGCTTATGTATTACTGGTAGAATTTTTTTTCTCCTAATGACTTAAATGTCTAAACTCTGGTTTTGAAGTGATTTAGGCCAGAATCAGGGAAGTATTTTAGAGTCCAAAGTTATAAAATAGCTCAGCAGAGGGATTATTAAAATAGCTCCTAAATGTTTTCTTTCTAGTCTGCACCATGGGACCATTTTGCAGAAATGGACTTGCCAACACCCTTTAGTTCCCTATGCTTTCAAAAATTCAAGAGTTTTTAAGTGAGGAAGGGGTTATTTGAATATAAAATTAATTTCAAAGCACTGAAACAAACACAAAATTCCTCTAGAAGCAACAGAATATGATAGTGATTTAAAAAGGGGAGGGGGAATAAGGTTTATTTTTGATATAAATATGAATGCTTAAATGCAAAATATAAACGAATCTCTTTAAAATAGATAATCCAGCCTCTATTACTCACTTCTTTGAGTGGTAGGAGAGCCAGCAGAACCATGGCCATGTATTTTTAGTCACCCTGGGATTAATTCCCAGGCAGGTCTTTGTTTACAGTGCTATATTTACATGGAACAACCATATGGAATAGGGATATTTCCTCCTGACAGCTGTTCTGCTTCCCTCAAAGCAACAGAGGGAGGGACTGCTGCAAAATGATGCCTTCTGCATTTCCGTCTCCCTGCGAATTCCATCACGGGTGCAAAGGCAGCACCCACCCCGGTGCAAGCCCTCTGCTTCTCACAGCCCACAGGGGCCAGCCGGGGGCACGTGTTGCTGTGTCTTGGCAGGAATGCCCCAGACACAGAGCTCAGCTGAGGTGTAAACGATGCACAGGTGTGTCGCTCCACTTCTCTGAGGGAAGCCACTGGTTTCAAGGTGTGTTCATCGGCCTCACCGTCATTTAGAGCACTGTAATGTCCTAGGGCAGAAGACAAAAATCAATTGAGTGTATCAGTGGATAAACATGGCATCTTCTGGAACTGTTGATCTTCATTCTACACATCTGAATTTTTTTAAAAAAACTGCTATTTGTTCTTCCCCAAAATCCTGTTAAGATTTGATCTTGGAACCCCCTTTGATCTGATTTGCAGGCTTGGTGCACAGGAAGGGCTTATTTAATTCTTTCCTGACTGCAAATATAAGGTCACAGCCCCACCTCATTTCCAGAGAGGCAAAATTAGTCAGACCAGAATTTCAGAAGAGACCCCGAGTATTTTAGCCCTACACTGACGAGTCCAGATCTTGAATATAATGTCTGGCAACTTCAGCTTATTTTAAGTTGGTGGAGAAGAACTGACTACCTAGCCAGCAATTTTTACAAGACTTTTGCTAAAATACTGTCATTCACAGCTGTGCAGTGACTGTCTGAGTGGCTCACCACCCAGATATCATAATTGCTGGGGAACAGATGGGCATGACATGGGCCCTGTGAATACTGTTTTTTACCACTGCATTTTTCTATGCAGGATTCAGGTGTTGTTAGTAAGCAAGGATGAGGGCAGCTTGGTAGCTCAGGATTCTTCTAATTAAATAAAGAAAGATGAGAAGCAAAGCCTCTGTCTACACTGTCCCTTTGTTGTGGCACCAGGAGGACAAGTTCACTAGAGTGCCTTGTTAAAGCGGAGAAACCCATGGAGCAGCACAATATCAGAAGTGCATGCAATTGCCTAAAAAGGTACAGGTAGTCCAGACTGGTGGCTTTTTTTTTTTTTTTCTGATTTTGTCACCCTGCCACTAATTCATGCTGGGGATACAGTGCAGAGACTATCACCCACAATCACAGGAGGTATTGTACATTTTAGAAAAAGCTTCCCCACAAAGGAATTTTTTCTCTACTTTGCCAAGATGAGCTTTGCCAGCCAAATGTTCAATCTTATTCTAAAAAGCCTGACATCTGACCCAGTTGAAAATTTAACTTTTTTTTTAAAGTTATGCTGAACTGCATAATAGAGGGGACATTGTCAAAGGTTGCCATAGAAATAGGGAAAGAAAGCAAAAAATGTAACAAAGAAAGATAACAGATGCCACTGGGGCATGTGAGGTCATAAACCCTTGTGCCCTACCCCGGTGAGCAGGATGGAGTGACCTAAGCCCTCACAGGACTCAGGCAACTTAAAGAAATACAGAACAAACATCTGAAAATCCCTGAAATGCAAGAAATAGGTTTCACTCTTTGGAAAACAGATCAACACTTCAAATTTTCTTAGGTCCAGCTGCCTTCAGTAAGGCTTCCCAATGCAGAGCCTATTGAAGAACATTAACTGGGATTTACCTCCCTGAAATATTTCCCTTTGTATAAATGGGCTTCAAAGGTATTTTTCCTATTCAGGTGAACAGCCAAAATTTCTCTGAGCTGGCTACATTTGGACCTTGAAAAGACCCTTCTCTAATCAGCTAGGCCTAATTATATGCTGACCATAAAGTTTGTGAAGTGGTTTCTCCTCAGGAAATCATTACAGGATAAATATTCAACATAAGAAATTATTTTTAATATGTTCTGCAGGTGACTTAGCACATGACTGAAGTGATTCCTACATGGATTTACAAAACTTCATGGCCCTGGGTTCTTCATATTCCTTCAAGTTACCAAATCTACAGAAACTCCTTATTTCTTTTTTTTTTGCTGTGCTGGGACCTTTGCAGGTCACCAGATTGTCAGTATCTTTCTTAAAACTTTCAAGAAATGTCTTAGTCTGCTAGAGAGAAGAACGGAAAGAAGCTGTTTTCTGTTGGCAGGCTGGCAGCCTGCTGGATGGTTTGGGTTGTGGAAAAAGGAGTGGGAAAAGCTGGCTGCAGATGAAGAAGGAGGAGGGGTTCCTGTATACAGAAGCCCAGAGTTCCATCACTGCACTTCCTTAACAGCTGTGGAGGGAGCTGAGCACACCACTGTGACTTTGTAAGGGCATGTTTATAGTGTCAGGCTCAAAAAAAAGAGGCACCCTGTCAAACCAATGGCAGCAGACACTAGAAATGTAGTTGAAAGGCAGGACCTGGTTTGGGCCTTTTGTGTACAGAAATGTCTGGGTCTGCACTCCAGCCAGCATGGAGATGAGGTGGAGGAGGACTAACCCACTGAACCACAGTAGCTGATGTGGGTCCTGAGACAGGCAATACCAGCAGGAGACAAAAGAGGTCTATCTGCTACTGCAGCAAAAGGTCAGCCAGCTGTGATTTCAACAGAACCATCTAATACTGCCAAATGATGGATTGACATAAATTTCCTCTCACCAGAAACAAAAACAAAAAATTAAAAAAGAAAGGAACACCATTAGCACTTTCCACTTCCACTGTTATTAAGAGCAAGTAAGCATATATTGTGCTGGGTAAAATAAGACAAGGAAGGAGCAAGGGTTCAGATATCACCTGTATGTGGTTCTTGCCTCCAATCCTAGGTTTTCTGCCATTCTCCAGTTATTAAATTCTGCACCCTACCACATTGCAGAAAAAGTATTAAGCTATTCCAAATTTAACTTAAAAATTAAAGCAAAGTAGAATGACATTGAGAAATCCTAAGTACTTTTGCTCCCGAGTGTATTTCCCACAAGCAGATTTTACTGACTTAAAATACTCTATTCCTGAATTCTGGCTATGTGATTTAATAAATGCCCCACAGATTGGTTTCAGTTTGTTTGTTTTTCTCATAAAGGGCTGTGCTGCCATTGCCTTCAGTTGAAGAGGATTTCAGATATTCCAGTGCAGAGCCAACTCAAAAGCTGGTTTTTGCTGATAGCAGGAGATCTGTTGTCCTCTGTGAGCTCACCTGCAATTCAGATTAATGTCACATGCTCTTAGATAAGCACAAAGTAAAGATTTTTTTTCTATCAAAGAATGCTTTGGGAGAAAAGAAAATGGTCATCTGGTAATTCTACAATATTTGGTTTTGGAAAAATAACTTTTTGGTTTGCTTTTACTCCTCATGTCAGTGAAGGTCTAGGGAAGGAACAAGGTACAGGATGGTAACAATCTCGACCAATCTCAGATTGGTATCTTGTGTTGGGGGTTTTTTAGTTGTTTTTGCTGGTTTTCTTTTTGAGTTTTTGTTGTTCTTGTTGTTTTGTTCTGTTTTCTTTAAACAAATACTTCTGTCATTCAATTCCAAATGGCAGTTCCTTTCCAAATGACAATTCCTTTCCAAATGTTAATTTTCATCTTTAAAACATCTTAAAACCTTAGTCAAACACCAAAAAATATTAATAGCAATAATATTTTTTAAAGAGAAATTTTGCTCTGAAATATTTTAGTTGACTTAGACTTTCTATTTTGTATTTATTTTGTATCAACCTAAACAACAATTTTTCTTTTTAATCCTGAGGCATGGGCCTCTACATTTCTGGTATGTGGCTACCCTTTTCCAAGCAGAATTCGTTAAACAACCTACAGGATCACAATTTAATTAACAGGCTCTGTCAAAGTATGAGGGAATTCATTACCCCCTGCAATTAGTTGTACATTTTTCCATCTCTCCTTTCTACTGTAAGAACAAGACAGGACCTGCAAACACATCTGTCTAAGCCAACTCATCACAATAAATGTCCATAGCTACATCAAAAAAAAAAAAGGTTTAGAAAAAAACCATCTTATTTTGAGTCACTGAGAGGTCCTAGAGACAGGCTGCTATCATGGCAGTTTGTTTGAGCTGAATCTGACATATCTCTCTTGTCTAAACCACTGATATTTTCAGGTACTGAAAATCAATGGACAATTAAGAATAAAAAATCAGAATCATAACATTCAGTAGTATTCAAAATAGTAGATTTAATAATCATGCAGCAAGACTGAGCCTTTAAAGGCTAAAATCTATCTGCAGAGAACAGCAAACAATGCTGTCTGAATTTTTAGAGAAGCCTAATGAAAGTGAGAAAGATCTCATCCTCAGGGTAGGGAGCGAATGGGCGCTCAGCAAGAAGAGGATGACGCAAACTCAGCTGAGCAAAAAACATTTTGCTGCCTGCTTTTTCCACTGAAACTTCAGTACATTTGACAGGTCTTTTTACCAGATTTCTTCAAATCAGTTTAATTTCTATTTTGTGAATAGACTAGCACAAGTGCACATGACTGTTTCCATGTGTTTCTTTCAAGATACACTTATCAAAGGTTTTTAAAAACATCTATGGAAAACAGTGCTGAAAAGCAAGAATATCTGCTCTAGAAACAAAGTTCTAGGAAATTTTAATCAACAGTGGGAAAATCAGTATTAATTTGGAATTTAATTAATTAATTTAAGATGTAATTTAGGAGGAGAAGGCATAACAAAAGTAATATCCCCATAATCTGTGCAAGATTTCTGCTGTCCAGACCACATGCATGCCAAATTCTTTCCACCTAGGTTAAAATGCACAAAACTGCACATGCCTCTCCCTAAGTCACATCTCTAGACAAGGACTAAGAAACACCTAAATTCAGATAGCAGAAGTAACTTATGTGTGATTGATTCCCAGTATTTGCTTTCAGCACAGATCAGTATAATACAGGTGGGTGAGTAGAAAGGAAACACAAGGTGGAGAATTCTCAACTTTCTGTTCAGGGAGATATTTTCTAGCTTTCTTTGGGTAAGAAGCCCACAATCCTCTCTCTGGGGAGGATTGAGGAGTGCAGTCCTGCTGCCTTGCAGGGAGCCATATGCTCTCAAATCTCTCAAGCACTTTGGAAAAAAACACCTACAGAAATATTAAGCCTTTCCTTTTGAAACTTCTTAAGAAATCTGAATTCTCACTTCTTATTAATTTTAATTCCTTTCAATGTCCCTGGAAAGCCAGAAAAGTTTGTTCCCAAGAGATCCTGAGTGGGGACAACTTTGCACACACAGTTTCCTCCGAAAGCAATTTGTCAGCTGCCACAGACCTGCAGGATGTGCTCATGCTGCCATGACATGCTTGGCTTTTCAGAGGCCTCTGATGCTGTAAGAACAACAGAAGTCACCCAATGCTGAATATTTTAGATTCTCTCCTCAGTTAAGTAATGACTAATGGGAGATAAGCATTTGGGGATTTTCCCTCCAGCTATGCGTGCTGAACTCCTGGGAGAGCAATACCAGAGCTGAAATACCAGAATTTGTTTTCCCCAGCATGGTGTTGCAGCATCCTCTCAGATACACAGCCACCCACACCTTCACACTGAAGGAACAGCTATGCCCTGCAGTGTCCCCCTTCACAGCAGAGTCTGATGTAGCCCCTAAGACACTGATTCAAGCCCTGGAAGTGGCACAGTTGTCCTGTCATGGATCCACAGCTGCCAGTGTGGGAGCACTGAGCCCTAAAACCCTTGCTTGAAAGCCATACCAACATGCAACCCTACTTCCACATCCATCTGGGCGATAGGAGTTATTAAGGGAGACTGCAGTCATACTCTACTGAGAGAAAAAGCCTGTCCCATTTAGAAAAAA
This sequence comes from Regulus satrapa, assembly GCA_013396955.1. Lineage (NCBI taxonomy): Eukaryota > Metazoa > Chordata > Aves > Passeriformes > Regulidae > Regulus > Regulus satrapa. The sequence continues at coordinate 997,835 of VWZN01008666.1, forward strand.
AAAAAATAAAGCAAACCAAAAACATCTCCAATGCCTGAATAATTGGTCCAACAACATTTACAGGATCTGGCAGAACCTCTATCCATGGTGCTGAGTTATGTGGAGAGAGACGCATATTGCATGGAGACTTACAGAAAACATTATAGAAAATACAGAACTTAATAAAAACAAGGTAGAGAAGTTTGGTATCTGATAGCCCAGCGGCAGCCAAATCAACAAAAATAATTTTTGATGCTTTGTATGAATGAAGTCAATAAACAAATATACAGGGAAGCTAGCAGCCAGGAAACTAGGCCTAACTATCTAAACAATTGCCCAGCTGTGAAATAAGTTACCCTTTAACCTTTGTCTCTATTTTATGTGCTTTATATCTATAATTTGCAGCAGAGATATAGTAGATGAATCTGTCCTAGTTGTTACTTGAAATTTAGCGCTATTACTAGATAAAATATATTTGAAATGAGTCAATGAAGAGTTTTAGACACCAGGCCCCAAAATTAAAGCTAGATAAACATCTTCTGTTGCAGACCCCTTGAATTTGAGGAATTTTGTTGCCTAGGCAACCAGCTCGCTGTGTATCTGTTCACACCCTGCTGTCTGTTTTAAATAGAAATAACATCTATTTAATGCACAGCTGATTTTTAGCAAAAGGTATACATATGTAACACACACCACCAGATCATGTATTTGTTTTGCATTAAGAAGCTGATATGCTCATGTGGTACTTGCAGAGGGGAATATGAAGTATAAACCTAAGGATGAGTGAGTAAAAATGTGTGATGGCGCTGGAAAAGCAGTAAAGCCTCATTAGATGGGTGGGACTGTCAGCTGCATGGAGAGCCCAGCATGTACAAAATTGTCCTGCTGATCTCATCCCAGAGATGTAAGGAGCAATTGAGTGGGGTTGGAGGGAGTGTGTACAGCCATCTCATATTGCTTCATTATATTTAATTAGAAACTGGTCAAGCAAGTGAATCAAATGACTTTATGTTGCCACATGAAGAGCTACTGGCTACAGACAGTATTGTGCAGGAACGTAAAAAATTCCCTTTAAAAAACACTCCTCTGATTCCAGACCTAATGTTTTCTTTGGGAGTCAGAAGTGCTAGCAAATGGTGTGGTGTTAGACATTGCTGGATCCCTTGGCAAAGGTGTCACTGGAAAACATCCTGGCAGCAGCCAAGCACAGAAGTAGGAGGTGTTCAGAGTAAGGCTCAGTATCTTCTGTATAGCTGGATATGGCAGGTGATGATTTCTGTGTCAATATAAAAAAATCCTGGACAAAGCTGCCCAAAAGATGTAAAGCGTTGCATTATCGGGCAAAACAAAACAAATAAAAACCCCAAACAAAACAAACAAACAAGCAATCCCCCTGTCCCCCCAAAATATGCTCACTGCTTGTTGCAGTCTTGTCATTTTTCAGAATCAGCAAGTTCACCTCCCGAAGATGTTGGAATGAAGGGACTACAAGGCCTCAGAGAAGAGGCTGGGCTCTCAGTAATTCACAGTGATTCATGGGACTTGTACTGATGGGCAATGCAACAGTCAAGATAATGAGGGAGAATCAACTTTTGTGTGAGTTTCTACTTATCAAAATAGACCTGTGATCTTTGCAAATGTATCAGTTAGTGAAGTGATGCTGAGATATTTTCTTCTTGGAAGGCACATCTCTCTTTAGCCCTTTGAATCACTTCCAAATCTCATGTGCTGCTTTTGCAAGGAGGGACTTTCCACACAAAGACAGAAAGAAGCAGTTGGCACTGAGAGAGAAGAAAACCCTTTACCTAGTTCTGCCTGGTACTGTTTTTAAATGGCAAACTGCTTTTGTGTAGTCAAAGTTGGCTGTGGGAGCCTCATGCATCTTAGGAGATTTCAAGAGACTCCAGGCTGTACTAAGCAGAATTAAGGAAAAAATTCAGAAGAAAAAAGGAAAAATGGTATCCCTGTGTGAGCATCAGTTAAATTCTGTGTAATGCCTCACAAAAGTAATGACATTCCAGAGGTATTTACATTATTTTCTAGTTTCTCATATATACTGTTATATATTTGATGCCTGGGACTTGGACAATGCACAGTAGTTGAAAAATGTAAGCAGCAGGCTTAGCTACAAGCATAATTCCAACAATTAAGTCATTTCCCCAAATCTATAAATTCTACTTCAGAGTTGTTTGGGTAACAGTGCTCCATTGATTCCATCTTCTACAGAAAGCTTGCAAAGCAAATCAATAGGACTGTACATCTGGAGGCCTACCCCCATCCCCCAGCCCNGGGGGGGGGCCCCCCACCCCCCCCCCCCCCCCCCCCCCCCAAAAAAAAAAAAAATAAAATCACCTGGCATAAAAACTACTGTGGTAAAATAAAAGCTTGTTTGGGAACAGGATTATGAGATTATGCTAAGACATTGAGTTACTTGAACTGATTTATTACCAATTGAAAAAGGTTGTAAATGATGTTGATCTCAGATTTTGTGTCTTCAAACATCATTATGTAGTCATCTTTATTTTCCTCCTTGTATTTTTTTGTATTTGTTTAAAACCCTTATTTGCTAATAAACCCCATACACTTATAATATTGCACTGGAAGTAAGGAGCACAGACACAAGGAATATTCAGAAATTCAGTGGAAGTAAGTGGCTTATTAGGTTATGACACACACATTGGTCAGGTAACTTATGATCCTCAGAGTAGATATGCAAGCCTTCATTTCAAATAAAGAAGATTTAAATTTCATTCCTTCTTTGATCTGAAATGAATTCTTCCACGATTATTTGTCAGTTGATTGAATCTTGTAGGGAGATGGAGGTTCTGACCTCTGTTTATTTATTCTATTTTGCTATTTAACTTCAGTTTGCTAGAAGAGAAAAAAAAAAAAGGAGAAGGCTGTGACAGTTCACAGAGATGCAATTTGTCTATTGAACTTAGCTTGGCATGTTAGACACATAAAGAAACAAAAGAAACTGCATAAATATTCATCAGCAAAGAAGTCAACCACGATGCAGGATTTGAAGCATTATATGTTATTTTTATAATGATAATAGTGATTCATCAGGCCTAATGATACCTCAGTACATTGCCTGATTGATCTTTTACTTGTGTGTGTATAATTTATTTTTCCATTTTATGTCCTGCCTATCATTTGTTCCCAAAATATGGAAGTAGATTTACATAATAGAATTCTGTTCGGTAGTACTGGACAGGTTGGAGGTTTTTCTTTCAGGTATTTCATTTGAATAAAGTCTGTAATGTGACAAGTGGAAGATGGTACTGCCTCACAAACAGCTAATTGGCAGAAGAATAGTGGTGTAGGCATTAGGTAGAACAGACTGAGCTTTGAAATCTATCATCGCGTCTCGAGAAAAAAAAAATATATTTTTCAGCCTAGTTTCAAAAAACAGCTTTATTCATCAATTCTGTTTATCCTTACAAATGAATCTTTTAATGACTTGTTTTTCTGGATTGCATATCTGTCAGAAGACAGAGTAAAACTATCCTGTTTTACAAAAAGGCAGAGTTCAACTTAATGCCTTATCACCACAGCTGTCACAGCTGGAATTTTTAATGCATTGAAGAAAGTAATTTTTTTAAAGTGCAATAGGTCCTCTGTCTGAATGACTTTTAGTAGGTACCTAAATCATTCAGGGTATTTTCATGTATACCTGAAAACCCCTGAAAGCTGATGGGGAAAGATAGCTCATTCTTCTAGACACAAGGAAAATTCTGACTTGAGCTCATAAAAGTAAAAATATTCTACAGTGCATAAGAAAATGCCTACAAATCATCTGAGTTCTATTTAAAATCTGAACTGAAGGCTTGCTTAATTTGTTAGAATAAGGCAAAGGGAGAAACACAGAAGTGCATTGTTGTAGTCAAAGAAGTGCAAAAAGACCGGGACAGATTTTATTCTAAAAAATGTGCTCTTCCTTTTCCATAAAAAGAGGAAAAAAAAAAGAACTCCTACTTGAAACCATCAAATATGCAAGAAAATTCTCTTCAAGGCAAGATGCAAAGGGGTGGTTGAAGGCAGCAATTGGACCAAAAGGTCTGCAAAGAGGTGAGATACACCTGCAATCTGTAGCCAGGCTTGGTAAATCTCTGGCAACCCCAGTCCTGAGAGCAGATAGTGGATTGAATTGTACTCACTGGGATGACAGGTAAACACAGGAATCTCATATCTCAGGGGCTTTCAAGTCCCAAGTGGAAACAAAAGCCCCAAGCAAACATGGTTGGATGCAGTGCTGGCCTTGCCCTGAGTGGGAGCTTGACCTCTCCCCTCAGACCCACACTTCCTAAAGGATCACAGCATACAAGTCAGCAACAGGGAAACCCAGTACATTTCTGCTATTGGGATTCAAATCCCCAGCATTTACAATCTAGGTTGAGTGATTTTTAGTATCACTGTGAAATGCCATTTTTCTTGCTGAAAATATATGAGATTTCGATGAGCAGCGTTGGCAAGGTCTGCTCATTTCAGGTCTCTTGGGAGAGGTTCTCCCTAACAGTCTTGTCCTGCTCAAACTCACTCCCTTGAAATAAATTCTTCACAGTCTCCTGGTTTTCCTCAAGGTGCATTCAGCATCACCAGGTGTCGCAGGGTCCCTCCAAGCACCGTCCTTGTGGCTGTGGCTCCTTGCACCTGCTCTTTGCTGAAGTCTGGAATGGATTACACAGCTTTGAGCTGAACTGAGTATCTTGCATAGTAGCTGCACATCTCTTTCCCTCTGCTCATTTCAGAGAACTCTTGTGCTTATTGCTTACTTGGTTAGGAACCATGAAACCAAACAAAGTAAGTCTGGGACAGACCTCTTGAGATCATCTCATCCATTACCCCTTCTCTAAGGTTTACAGAGTTAATAATGGAACAACAAGCTTGCAAACTCCAGCTGCCAGGCTTTGAAAGTTTGGCTTCTCCTAAAGAAGTGCACTGCTCTTGTCTACATGGGGGAATCTGCATGTGCTTGCTGATCTGTGCAGAGATTAATTTTAAAGCGTACATTGCGCTTAGACGGCCCAGTGCTACCATTATATGCATCAGTAAGTTTCATATTATGCAACTACTAGCACTTATGTTGAAAGAAAGCACATTTTTTTTTGTTCATGGTAAAAGGTAGTTGCTGTGGTCTCATTATAAAACTAAAGCTACAAAAGATAGGTCCTTGTGCAGCATCATTTTCTGCCTCTTTTGTTAATATGCATTTATTATATTGAGGAATGCATTGGTAATTTTCTGCACCTCTCTTTAATGTAGCACAGCTGATTTCTAAGTCATACCTTTATTGAATTTGACTGCTCACTGAATGTTAGCCATTATCAAATACTCCTTTCACTGCATAGTTTCTCTGTTGGTCATTCCCCAGAAGACCTATCCATCCATGAAAAACACCTGTTTTTCCTCTCTTCCTTGTTTCATTTAGCACTAATTCATGGTCATTCCTGCCTCTGTAAGGCTGAGTTTAGAGGCATTATGTAACAAGGAGCACAGATCCCTGAGCGTGGTCTTTTCTCTCCCAAGAAGGTTAATGTACATTAAGTCTCATCACAGGAGGGTCAGAGCAGTCACAAAACTGTTCTAAACCAGAATGTGGACAGCAAACTCCTGCGGTATATCAGCAGCTAAAGCAGCCCGACAGGCAACCTGCAGTACCTACAGCACAAGGAGCCTGAGGCAGCTAATTCAGGTGGCCTCTATGTGGAGCCACGCACCAGAGTTGAGACAGATTAGCAGTGTAACCTCAGGATTTTAGCCACGACAGCCTGCAATGGGACTGGAGCAGATGTGAGCTGCCTGGGTCTAAAGGAATGGTTGTCTGTTCCTCGTAGCCTGCTGTGTCCCAGAACTTACAGAAGAAGTGCTTGACACTGAGGTAGGCACAAAGCACAGCCATCATTTCAGTGACCAAGGAGGGACTGGGCACAGCAGCATCCCTACCCACAGTTCAGCTGCAATATACTTTGGAACCTATCCAGACAAATCTGGCTCTGTTGAGGTGGCTGATTGCTGCTCTGCACCTGTCATTTCCAGCACATAACATTGATAACTTCTTCCATGCTTTTTCAAGTCTGCAAAATTCTTGTACAGTCCCTTCACTTGTGTCAGATTCTGGTGAAAAGAGTGGCTTCTCTTTTTTGTCTATTAAAAATAATGATGGTTTGCTGACTCGTAACATGCCCAAAACTTTTTTCCTATAGATGACAGTTTGCATTGAAAGCATCCATCCAAATAAAAATTGCAGCACACATACACTATACCCTTCTACAAGTTTAAATGCCTAGTCTCAGGCTGTCAATCACTAGAAAAATTCTTGATGGACTGTTCTACAAAAATTGAGGTATAGTAAAAAGCATGGAGAAATACAGAGGATACAAGAAGAAAACCACTGGTAATACAGTATACATTTCCATACAATGTTAACTTTCACCACAAATGAAGGTTATTCCTAATTTACCAGTGAATACCACTCACTAATCTTTCCCTTCTTCCCATTAGATTAGAATGCAAACCTATCCTTTATGGGATAATCCTCAACCCTTGCCTAAAGTGCAAACAAGTCTAAGATCTAAATTCAGTAAAAGAGCTGTGTTATACCAAGATGTGATCAGGATCAGCAAAGGTTCTCTACAAAAACTTTCCACAAGCTAGAAATCATGATTTCCAGCCAGTAAAATCTTTCACCTAACTGCAACTTGAAAAGAGTATATAGCAGTGGCACAACATATGCACAGAAACAGCCCTAGCAGCAAAAATCCTTATCATTTCCATGGAAATTGTTGCAATTTATCAGAAAAGTCCTGCATTTTACTGAAACCTATCTAGTCATTTGTGTGAGCTGATAGGTATGATTTTAGCAGGTTGCCATTCTACATGGCAAGGGTAGTTGAGAGCACTTCATTGCCAGAGCTGTTTACTCCTGTGTCTACACTGTATTTTGAGCCACATAACTTCTTCCACAGATATGCATTTTATGACTTCAAATGATATTTCCTTTTAAATCCCCTCCTAAAAAACCATAACATTTTAAATTATAAACAAAGAAGCTACAGAGGCTACTGTTACACTTGCAGTAAGTTTCTTTCATGAATACTTAAAGGTTAACTTTAAAGTCCATAAGCTAGGCTTAGACTCTAGGTCCAAGCATGAGATGGAGAAGGATTAAGGAAAAATAACTTTTAGCAGTCCTCACTGTGAGCATGCTACCAACCTTGAAAGCAATAAAGAAGCAATGGAAAGCCTCACAGGCTACAAAGCAAAGATCAACACTTTGATGAAAAAGTTAATACACATTCCTTCCACAGAATCTGTATATAAGATGTAAATTGGGAGCTACTCTATAGTAGCTGCAAAGAAAACTTATACCGCTTTATCTGGAAGCCAAGATTTATTTTGATGCCAATAGTGGAAGTTTTTATAATAGCTTCTAGCTGACTGCAATATAAGAAAACAGCATTTTCTTTGGTTTTTTACTACAGCTGAACTAACTGCATGTTGTGTACACAGACCATTTTTCTGAGATGAACTGGGGGTGTGCAGCATTGTTTCACTTCCTTTCTTACTCCACTCCCCCCATTACAAGGTGATGTAAATTCAGTCACACCCTTGATTGCTACGGATGGAATACTGCAGACAAGGAGGTGTGAGACAACAACAACAACAACAACAACAACAACAAAAAAAGAAGCTGTGAGTTGTACAGTAATAAATGAAAGAGCATTGCACAGGCAAATTTTTTTTTTTTTTTTTTGTAAGAGATTAAAAGAGAAACAGAAGCTGCCTTGCGAACTGCCATGGCAGGAATACTTAAATAGTTGGTTGTGAACAGTGCTGTGATTTGGAAGTGCAAGGCCTAATGAAAAAGGAGACTGAACACCAACAGTGTGAATAGTGAAGAAGTATTGGACAAGCTATCAGAGTTGCTCTTGTCACATGACTGGTCGGTTTTGAGTTTGAATTTGTGAGCAAGAGCCTGCTCAGCCCTACTTTTCAGTACATTATTTTGTTACACTGTGTTGTTTTAACCTAGGGAAATCCAATGCTGTGTTAGCAGTGTGCCTTTCAGGACCACAATAACATTGGTCCAGTTAGATCATAAAGGCATACCTTTTCAGAAGGAGCAAAATCTAATTTGCCACAAAATTCAATAAGAATGTGAATCCAGTTCACAAAGTGTGAAACACTTTGAGACATTTTCCTTAGTAAAACTGCAACACAGCCTAATCCTCAGCAGCCACAAGTCCTGTGCTCTGCAAGGTTTTTGATTTCAGGAGTTTCTATGGGCCTGAGCTATAAAAGTTAAGAATAAGAAATAATATTATATTTTTATTATATTATTTCTAATAATATTATTAAAAATCTTTCCACTGATTTGACTGAAATCTTTCTCCATCCCTGGGACAGAGTCCCAGAAGACCATCTGAAATTAACACAGCATTTGGACACTGTAGCAAATACAAAAACCTCAAGTTTGATGAGAATTTCCATCAGGATCTCATGGTAACCTCTGAGATTCATGTGCAGCACTCAGCACTTTAAAATTTTATTAAAATGTAGCTAGAACAAATAGGGATTTAGAAGCTTTCATAAGACAAAGGAGTAGGGAACTGTCTATGCATTAGCTGGAATTTGTAGAAACATTTGCAATATATATTATGCCAGAATCATCTACAGGGATAAGCTCCTGCAAACTAGTTAAGCTGTCGTGTCTAAATCACTTAGGTAGCTTTGAAATAAGTATCACCTATCATGCATAAATAACAATTTGAAACCACATAGAGTCACAGGAAAGAAACAGCCAGAGTGTGTTCTGGGATTAAATATAATGTGTTGATTCAAGGTACTCTTTGCACAGCAATTAACCTAGAAGGTTATCAACAGTGATTTGCTCTGATACCCTATCATGCAGAATTGCATGCTGCTCCATAGAGCAGTACCAAAGCATCCCTTACTCTCAGTCAAATAAGCTTAGCACCAGCCAAAAACGTCTCAAGGTTATTTTCCACAGCAGGGAGGAAACTGAGCCCATCATTTTATATTCTTGAGGAATTACATTTAAAAGAATATTATCAGCACTGGACAAGAAAATGGAAAATGGAAATAACACGCAAAAGGTAGTTGTTACTGGACTGAATAAGAAATTATTACATGGACTGGAAGACAGAATGGGACTCTCCAACCCGAAACAAAGGGAATAAAGAACTGTACTTAGATAAATAACTCAACCTTGCTGTTCACTCCTCAATAGTAATTCTGTATGACCATCTGGAAATTCCTCTGTGGTAATTCCTTTTTAACAGTTCTATAATCACATCTTAATTTGTCATTTCTTAGAAGGATTAAAAGAAATATTTTGCCTCTGCCAGCCCCATCTGTGCCTGTTCAAACCCCATACAGGCAAGGCATGTGCAAAGCCTGGGGCCAGCCACACCAGTCTGCCAAAGCCATTGCTGCCCAAAGGAAACTCTCTTTGAGAGTTTTCTTCCTGCACCTAGAATGTCTTACCAGACTCTTTCCATATTAGTAGTGTTTTATCTCTTAAAAAACAGCCCACAGCATCAGAGAATCCTAAGCCTTGGAGACACTTCAGAGATTATCCAGCCTTCAGGCAGAACAAGTCCTTTCTGTTATCCTGAGGGTTCTTTACCTCAAAACCAGATTGGAGATAGTTTGGTGGAGATCTCCAGTCAGGTAGAATTCTCCAAGAGCTATAGCCTTACCACTAGGATATTTTCCTAATGCTTAGCTTGATGTTTTGGTGGTTTTTTTCTCTGCTATTAGAGTCCCATTATTTCTTCCTGTATCCACCCTGAACATGGAGAGCAGATTTATTGGCTTCCTTACTGCAGCAGCCTTTTATCTATTTGGAAAGATATCCTCCATCATGTTCCCTCCTTATACTAAATACTCCACTCTTTTCTCTCCACACTAAATGAACCCTTTCCTTTCTGAAAAAAACCCACCAAAATGCAAGGTGTTTTGCTTTAAAGTGTCTCAATTCAATACAAAAAATATTGATGTGCAGAGCAATTTTAAACCGGAAGTTCAGACATTATTAGTTTATTAGTTCTGCTAATAATATTTTTAAATTTTAAGTTCCTCAGACAAAATTTCAGGTATTTTTACCACACCAAAATGACTAAAAGGATAGGACCACAAAAAATTCTGGCACCAACAGATTTATAGCTTTTTTCACAAAGATATTTGCTACAAATGTTTCTCTCGCTTTTGCCTCTATCACTTTGACCCAAACTGAGCAAAGCCTCTGAAGAACATGCATAACTTCAAAGGTATGAACAGCCCCACAACAAACAAAATCTTATTTGGAAATAAAGTGTTATCTCAAAATTATTTCTCTAGGAAGGCAATGACTGCAGTTAGAAATTATTCCTGTTGTAGAACCTCCACATCTTAAAAATGTGCCCATCATTTGAGAGACATCTCCTTAAAAATACATATTTTTTAAGATCCATGATCCAGCACAGCTGCAGGAGAGAATGGAAGAGATGTGGCTTATTTTGAATGGATTTCTTTCTCTACTAGAAAGAAGTGAAGTGTATGTGCAAAGTGTAATGACTTGCACACAGGATTATATGATACTGCACTATATCAAACCTGTATGTTACCCACTGACTTCAGGGGTAATCAGCAGGAGAACACCAGTATTTTCAAGCAGGATGGCGTGGGTGTTATACCACACTCCCATCCAATTACTTATGGAGCCTGCAGTTACAGTGTGTGAAATGGATGGATTATAATACACTTTCCTTCCACTGCTGCGAGGCCCTGATGCACGCACTCCTCCCCTTCATAACAAGCAGCACTGGCAATTACCTACGTCAGATTTCTGTTAAAAATGTCACAAATATATCTCCTGTCCCAATATTTCCCTAATTTATCTAATACTAACTTTGCTGCTTTCATAGTTCATTCCTAACCACTCTAATTAAACTTATTGATTGCTTCAGAGGAAGGATGTGTAGGGAATGGGAATGCTTTTCACCTTACTTCTGCCTCCCAACTCTGAACAGCTGCTCCTCGGAAATAAGCTCACCCTTTTAATTAGTTGCATAAAACTTAGGTTGGATATGGCCTAGAGATATTAATTAACTGTAGAACAGTGGATGCTTTGGGAATCTGTATTCCTGGGATCGTACAGTCAAGGGGGACCTGCTGGCAGTTTGTACAAGAGGAACTAGCTGGTAGCTCAGCAGAGATATCTGGGCTGCTATAGACTTGTCAGAAGTTACAAAACCCATCCAGGCATTTGGAACTTCTCCGAGGATCGGCTCAAGCCAAGCCATACTTTGTCACAGGCACACAGAAGGGCCAAATACATATACAAAGTATATTTTCTGGTCTCTTCTCCCTTTCCTTCCATGTTCTCAGGGAGTTCTGATGAATGTTCCACATCCATCAACTACTGTCTCTCTGCATGTTCCCCTTGGTCAAAGTCCCATCTCAGCTGGGGATATTTCCAGACCCTCTCTGTCATCTGCACTGTGGTTGCACCTCAGCTTTGCTCCCCATCCCAGCTCCTAGCAGGCTCCCAAAACATGTGTCAGACAGCTGGGCTGTCCTGGCATTGCAGAGCTGGACCACTGAGTTGGACACAAAGCAGGGAGCCAGAACAGCCCCATATTTCTAATTAGTCATTACTAAAACACATAGTGACAAGACATATTAGTGCTTTAATAAAGTCTTATGAGTGGGGAAAAAATATGGGAAGTAGGGAGAAGAAAAACCTTTCACTTGGAACTGTAAAATCCAAAGAAGAAATAATGTATTTCAGTGATCATTTATCCCAGTTTAAAGCTAATGTATCCTCCTTGAAAGACTTGCAGTTTTAACAGTGAGCTATATTCTTTCATATTCTTTGACATAATAAAATACATACATTTATGTATGGCTGTAAAACTGTATTATTTTTTAAAAGTTATTTCATTGAAGTAGTTGACCTTTTTATGTTTTGTGGATATATTTTTTATACAGTAATAGAAAAACTGACAGTAAACCACTTTATGTTAAAGTATATGCTCATTTAAATATTAAACAGAGATGATTAGAGACCACTATGTGATAGTTGATGTTTTAGAGGTAAAAAATGGTCCATTAGGAAAAAAAAAAATCAATAATATGAACTTTCTACTTAGAATTCCCCTGTTATTTGTTTGGACTTAAATTTGATTTTATTGTTTTTAATTTTATACTTCTGGGTTATAAAATGTTCAGCAATTATCTGATTTGTAGCTACAATTGTAGTATGTTTACTTGTAAAATGTCTTTCAAATTAAGATCATTATTCGTATTTTTATATTTTCCCTTAACTTTGCAATTGAACATTTGCAGCTTCAAGAAGAAGCAGTATTTTTTACATTCCAAATGGTTCTAATGCCAAAGCATTTTGCTGATTTAATGGCTGGTTTTGCAGGATAGAAAAAATACTAATAATTCTCAGGAAGCAGAAAATCAACCGCTATCGTTTTTCAAATGGGATTTCTGTAGCTCTGTCAAGTGTCCCATATTGTTAGAAGGAAAGGCAATTTGATCCTGTGTTTGATTTTGCCTCCAGAAGCAAGAGCTTGCCGCACCTTTCTCTGGAACTAAAAATACAAATAATGTGGAACCCTAAGAGGGCTGAGAGGCTTAAACACAAGACTTAAGTGTTAAGAGCACCTGAATCACTTGGGTCAAAGTATTCAATAACAAATTTAATTCATACTGCCACCTTTAGATGCCTCCCATCAAAGTCCAGGGATCGGGCACCCACAGCTGCTCTGAGACAGCAGTTCCAGTGCCTCACTACCCCCACAGTAACATATTTCTTCCTAATATCCAATCTAAACCTACGCTCTGCTAGCTTAAAGCCATTTCCACTACATGCCATGGTAGAAAGTCCCTCTTCAGCTTTCTTGAAGGTCCATTTTATATACTGAAAGGACACAATCTTTCCAATCTGGGCTCTGTCTTTCCTTGCCCATGAGAGAGGAGAAAACAGGCTTATGCCTACAATTTCAGGTCAGCCAGGGCAGAGGAAAATCTCTGGGAAGGTAGATGAGTACATTTTCCTAGCTTGGTTAGCTGGGTGGGTTTTCACTGCACAGAAGTGTGAGCTCTTGAGCTGAGTTAGATATGTGTGAGCATACACATCTCCATGCAGAGAGGACAGTGTGTAATCCATGGTAAAGGGCAATGGTTAGGCGAAAAAATTTAGGCACAAATTCCCAGCATCTTACTTTCTCCCCCAGTCTCACTTCTGGGTGCTTATGGTGACTGACATTCATTGCACCCAGCAGCTGCCATGGGTAATCTGAAAGCAGCGCTGAGTAAGGAACATGGCTGTGCACATCACCAGAGTTTCAGTGTGGTTGGAGCCCTGATGCCAGAGCCAGCAGGCATGACATAGGCATTTTTCAATGAGTAGCTGCTCGATGAACACCTCCTGTGAATGTTTTTAATTTCCAGAGGAAGGTGCAAAGTTACAGTGAACTCAATACCGCAACAGTTTTGGTTTAGAGAAAGACAGTTGGGAATCCTCTCAAATTTTTCCTGAAGCAAAATTAATTTGGAAAGGGGACTGCTACTGAATAATAATGGAATTTTTTGGCCAAATCTCAGGCTACAGCTGCATCCCCCAGTGACGTCCTGCATCTCCTGCTCCCAGACCTGCAGGCTCAGCTTACCTGACCGGCTAAAGTGAGGGATGGACTCTACATCAGGGCTGTATCACAGCTATCTTAGCAATCTGGAAAGCAGTCAAGGCTGATGAACATGATCCGCATCCCTTTCTCAGTTCCCTTGGGTGGCTACAGGGCTCTTCTTTATTTTCCTGGCACCTGTGTCAAGTATTGGGCAACCCAATAATCCAAATGCTTAATTTTTATTTTTTTTTTCCTAAATACACCTAATCTGCAGTTCTTGGAAGTTTTTAAAAGGTCAAAGACAAGGCAGTGAATTCCCTAGAGAATGACAGCAGGGTCCTCACAAAGCATTTAACTGCAATGGCTCTTCAGAGGAAACAAGAAGGAGGGCCTGAAGAAAACCTATGGGAAGACCACACTGTGTGTTTTGCTCTCTATGCTTCACAGGAATGCTGGAGAAGCCAGGAAAGCTTCAATACACTAAATAAAGATGTGTTGGAGAGGAATGAGGGGAAGGCAAAAAGAAGATGGTACGAAGCATTGCAATTGAAGGCAAGAAACCTGAGATTTTGGAAGAACTCCTTTGGTTTAACACCTTGGGAAATGCACACTGATGTCAGCTCAGGCAAAAGGAAGAAGAAAGTTTATTTGGGGAAGATGCTCTATATTTGTTTGCATCCATAGAAAATGTATGAACAGACTTCACACTAACTTGCCCAAAAGGCCTCCTCCAACACCTCTCCGGAGACCTCACCAGCCCGGTGTCTTCAGCCTGGCTCCCAAATATTTATTTTCCTTGCCTATTCTAGAAAATCAGTGAAGTGCTCAGCACAATCAGACATAACACACATACACACAAGTGCCAAACCCTCTGCTTTAAAATATTTTTTGTAGTGTAGATTGATGAAATGATCTGTACTTCCCCTTCCCCCCCCGCCCCCCGACATGCATCCATTGGCTTGACAAAGCAGGTAGTCACACGCACTCCACATGAATGCACCCGTGGCCAGGTTGCCTTGGAAACCTTCACTGCTACCTAATATTGTTATAATTGGCAAGAAAATATAGGTTTTCTCCAATGATTCACAGCATGTCTCCATTTTACATAAATACAAGCTTTCCATCTGCAGTTTTCTGAAGGTTTACATAACTTTTCCCCCAGAAATTTTAGAGGCATTTTCTCCCCAGAAAAATTAAACTGTTTTTTAAATGTTAGAAATGGTGTTTTATCAGCACAGACGGCCATACAGCAATTCCAGCTTCCCTGTGTCTGTGAAGAGGTACTTCTATCATTCAGGAAAAAGGAGCCCTGCTGTTCTCCCTGCTGCATTTAATTCTATGCACAGTTCTGAAGTTAGAACAGGTCAGCACAAGTGCCTCCATAAAACTCTGCTCAGGCTGCACACTCTCCACACAACACCATCTACCAGCAAAACCAGTAGAAACCCTGAGTAGATTTTACTGTATGAACATTTCCAGCACAGACCAGGATTGTTATGGGATGTTACTCAGCCAACAGATAGCCTCAAGAGGAGCATTTGGAGAAGAACTTTAGACACTCACCTAAAGGAGGGTTACATGTATGTCCACATTGCATGTACTAACCAGAAAGAGATAAACAAACTCTTGGTACTGGGTACAGACAGACCTTAAATCCTGTGCTTCTTAGGAGATCAGCAGCCTGAAGTTATTCCTCTGGCCCAAAGTCCAGCTTGGGGCAGATGCAAACTGCAAATTCTGGCCGTCTGATGAGCAGTTTTGCCAAGGAAAGAGAAAGGGAAAAATCAGACAGGATGGAGTACTACATGCCAGTGGGTTCAAAAAGAAATGTCTGGACATGACATGTGGAAAGGGCAAAGTCTAAAGCAGCAACCCCCAAATGAACAGCCTGAAACACTTGGTGGACATTGGACTGAATTCTTTAAGTCAGGCTGAAATGACATTTTCTTCAGAAAAGAAGTGAACTATTTCCAGTTAGTCCAGATCAAATGCTGTGCCTCTCCACAGTAACTGCCTGATTCACCATGATGTAATCCTTCAAGTCTGAAGTCCCACTACTCCTTTAAAATCTCCTCCAAAAGCAGGTGGTGATCCACAGGAAGTCCTGAGATTGGTATATGCTCTTTCTTCAGCTGCAGGAACTTCTCTGAGCATACTTTCATGAGGCTGCTTCCTCAGCTGGATGTCTAGACCAAACAGTGTCTGCCATGGCCAAGTCAAGGGGATTCTGATCCTGTCATCCTTCTCTGGAAAAAACAGTGAACCCAACTGTAGATCCTACCAAGCTACATAAGGAAAGAGTTTTGGTAAAAGTAAAGCAATTCAAATCTCTGACATACGGCTTTAGATGCCAAGTTAAAGCTGTTGTAAATCAGCTTTAAGATCAAGATCAGAAACTATGGGTTTTCCATGTATTTTGGGGTAAAAGACAAGAGTATCTTTCCTGTGTTTGCATGGTACAGCTGTTCTTTAACTTTGGTTACAGTCTCAAAAAACCATCTTGAAACAGAAATGAGGTTTTTTTAAATCTAAAGGCATTGACTTGTATTTTAGAAAAACCAAAAAGCTCAAGTCAATTTATTTCAACATTTTAAAAATCAAATCTGCATGGTTTTTGTAGTACATGCTTCCAGCAAATATGTGCTTTAGTCAAACACAATTAAATTTTGATGCAAGGCATTGATGTTTTTTTTCCTATCTGCACCATGTCAGTAGAGTTCAGTGGATGCAGTAATTACCTTAACCCTTTTTAAAAGAGCTGAAGAGTTGTTTCTAAAAAGAACCCAAAGATTCATTTATAAATGCTTAACATACTCATTTAGAATTGTATTTTTCAAAGGATATCAGGAGGATGTGGAAGTACTAACATTAGGTTTTGAAAAGGACTCAAAACTCACAGTGAGATACTCAGTTTCCAGGATTTTCACTCTTCAAAACACGTGGGTATTTGGCTTCCAGATCAGCACTGGCAAATTTGGCAAGTCTACCTCAAAAGCTTTGGTTTTGCTCCATCAGAGTCACTTCAGGACAAAATCAGCTCAACTACTGGATCTGCATTTGAGAACACAAGAAGCTTAGCAAGAAAGACAGATGGCAAAATGAACAAAACAAAAGTTAATAACTCACTAGGCGTCACTCAGCATTCATCCTCTTTAAATATTACACTATTTATTAGGGTGTCTGCCTAACACTTCAAACCCAACATCACATATCAATGCATGAGCTATTCTTGCAAGTGCTCTGAAGTATAGTGAGCCCATTCAAGTTGAAAGGAAAGCAGTCTAAAAGTAACATCATGTAAAACTTGCACTATTCCTGGCAAAACACCTCTTTTGCCCATCCTGCTTTTAATTTTGATGTGTCTCCAAGATTCCCAACTTTGCAAGCAGAAAAAAACCCCAAAAGGTCAAATACCAGAGGTGAGAGTTCTCCAAAGAACTCAGGTTTATGAGACTGGAAATTAAATTCTTCTGTGGTTGGGTTTTTTAGACAGAAGGGCCATTCAATCAAGCTCTTCTTTAACACAGACCAGCAGGAGTTGAACTAAAACCTAATTTTCTAACCCTAACAGGCTTTTTAGCTGCATCTGATCCAAGGGGAGAGTCACATGACATTTCAAAACATTTCGTACCATCATATATTTTCAATTTTTTAGGACTGGAAAAACATGATTCTGTGCACATGCAAGACTTCTAGACTTACGGATTTTATGAAATTTTTTGGAAATTCCTTGCACTGTGGAACTGAGATGACTTTACTGTCATCTCAGACACAAGTCTTAACATTCTTATTGAAGTACTGATGATATAGCTTTGTAAAACCTGAAAGAAATTATGATAGTTGGGATGTATTTTCTCTGAAAATAATAATGTTTAACTAGTCCTATTCTCTTATACTTTTATGACTATGCTTGGAACTGCTGCATTGTTGTTTAGAGGAATGGAATTTTTCTTCCTTCAAGCTTCCCTCTGTTCTCATACTCTACCTTTCTGATCAGAGCAAAATGCTGGGCAGATGATACACAGCAGAAGGAAAAGGTTCTGATGGGCCAGCTACTTTCTTAAACAATATTGTTCTAGGAAACATGCCAGTTTAGATAGAAGAGAAACCATCTGACATGGAATAAAACCCAGCTTTTTACTACTGCCTTTTTTTTGTGTCTCAATTTTCTATTTTGTTCCCACTATGACAGTACATCATTTTGAGTCCTGCATCTCATAATATACACAACATTTTTTATTTATTGTTCTCCTTCAACCCAGTAATCACATCAATGATTCAAGTGTAGTTGTTTCACTAACCTGCACATCAAGTTGTACTCACAAACAAAAAGAGCCATTTCAGTGAGATGGCATATGGGAAGCAGGACACTTGCCCTGACTTGTTGTAAATAGCTAGAGAAATGTCCTATTACACTCACAAATACCATAACGGAGGTTATAACTGTGAAAATACAAAGATGCAATGTACCCTCCTCTCCTTCCCTTTTTGTAGCAAAAGCTAACTGCTAACCTGGGCTGGCTGTGTGCACAGCGATTTCAGCAGAAAAGCAGCGCCTGGCTGCAGCAAGTTCTACCTGATGGGAAGCAGAGGAAGCTTTGATGCTCAGCAGATGGCACAGATGGGCAGCATGCCAGCCCAGGGGCACTACCTGGTGCGCCTACGGGATCGCTTGCTGCGTTTGTTAACGAGCTGGGGGCAAGAGACAGCTCTGTTTTGCTCTCCTTTCTCGCCCTCCTTTATGTGATTTTGTTTTTAGTCACCAGAAAACAGCAGTGCTCTACTCCAGAGTGTGAAAGATTCAGCAATAAAAGGATACCAGGAAAAAAACCCAAAAAACAACAAAACAAAAAACTGAAAAAAAAAAAAAAAGAGGAATCTGTTGTTTTTCTGTAACAACTGGTCAGCTCAAACCTCCAACCTCAGCCTCCCATGACTGCTAATAACTTTGTTTACTCAGAGTCAGACCACAGTGGGGCTTTTGGACCACAAACGGGGCTGGCACCGTGTGAGTGTGTAAAGAAGCAGCATTTATCATTGTCATTATTTTGTTGCTTTCCCCCACACTTGTAAGAGATGATAACAAGGAACTCGGAGGCAGCACAGCTGGCTTAAGAGATGTCTCTGCATGAGTAAAGGAATGGCTCTGTTCCAACAGCAGGCACAACTTATTTCACCCAATCTATGAGTAAGTGCCATGGTAATGGAAAAATAGCATTTACCCTTGCATCTTCTCCCTTTGTTTTGTCTCAGGACTTTGCCTTTCCATCTGTTCCATGGTGCTGATCTAGAGGACATTCTCAGGACTATATGATGTGAATGGCAGAGAAGTAAGTGTTGGTTTGTTTGTTTGGTTGGTTGGTTTTGTTTTGCTTTGTTGGTTTTGTTTTGGGTGGTTTTTTATTTAAATCTATAAATATACATTTATTCCTTCTCAGGCTAGAGCTGAATGTAGACCTGGGCATTTACTCTACCAAAGTGTCAACAAAAATGTAGGGCTCTAGTATCTGCACTCAAGTAGTTGTGGAAAAATCTCATGTGCATTTTAAAAATGAGGAATTCTTGGAAAGCCATCAATTAAAAAAATCCCTATTTTCTTGGGTAAGTCTGATGTGAATTTTAGAGATGACAACTGACATACATCACCACCAGACTGAATGTGTGGAGAAAAAGTGAGTAAATCTTTTCTCCTCCCCATTGATGTGATTCAGTGTAGCATTTTTCTCTACCATTTTTGTCAGCCATAATGTAGGACACTAAGAAAACTACCTTCTACTCCAATGCAGCCCAGCAAGAGTAAATCTTTTCTCTTGGGAAGGTTTGCTGCAAAGCAATAGAGAATTTCAGGGCAAGTCTAAGTTAAATTGACTCAAGCTGCCTCAGAGACATTTACTTAAATCACCCTTCTTGTAGTGCAGGCACAACTATTCTTCATTTTCACAAGCACTAAAAAGAAAACAGAACCTTTGAATTCATTTCTTCACAAATAAAGAGATGTTGGAAAGCAAACTTAAGTTAACCACTTGAAAAATACTTTCCTTGTACTATAATTCAAAATAACAATGAAAGAAAGGACTAGAAAAGAAAAAAGAGAAGAAGGGGTTTATACTAAATTGCATTAACCAATAATCTAATAATCAGCCAATTGAATTTCTGTGTGAATAAACTCTGGGTATGTAGTGGCACCCGACATGCAGTAGCTTAATTCTTTGTAGCAACTGGGTCTTTGCCCTCTCATTATAAAATAAAACATATGGTATTTTAATCTAAAGGATAATGTCAGGTTCGATAACATGAGGTAATTAGTAGCTGTGTTCTAGCACTGTGAGAGTATCACTCAGGTTTCCTCTCTTGATGAAAAGTAAATTCTTTTTGTCACACAAGGAAATACTCATTGTTTCAAGACTTTTGTGACAAAAATGATACAGACATTAAGTCAGAGGCATGAAAGATTATTCATGTTCAACTTTAAAATTGGGCACATCCAAAATATTATCTTTCAATTTGCATTTCTTTTGATCCACCAGGCTTGAGTGGAGACAAAAGAGGAAATGAAGTCACAGACAATTCCCTTCCAATTAAACTCTTGTAGAGACAGAAGGATTAACCCTCTCCCCTGTTCTATCCAGACTGCAGCTCCTGAGAGAAACACTGAGAGGTGGCAAATAACACACACAGGCTCATGGGGAGGGGGTTTCTGCTATGGCTGTGGCTCCAATCATGCCTGCTGGACCAGGTGATCAGGGATAAATTCCTCTGGAATGGGATAGTCCTTGCCCTGGCATACAACCTACTTGTGTTTGAAATGCCCCTCACATACAGCAGCAGGACATGGGAAATCATTCCAGAGCTCAGAAATTGTGGACTTCACCCTGAGCTTTTCTGACGGGGGAGTCAGGAAAGGGAAAAGGAACCTCTTCAACTGCATCCCTTTACATGGGAGCTTTTGGAGCATCTACCAGTGTCAGAAGGCTTGGGGAGGTAAGGGTCTCTGGACCTTCCCTTCATCTCCTCTCCAGCATCCAGCCTTGCTACATTGTTTATGACCAGATTTAATTTTGGGACTTAAAGATGGGGGCAGTTTGTTGACAGAGACATCTCTGCAGTGTGTGACATGGTCATCTTTTGCAAAATAATACACGGTCTTCTGCTAGAAGACCATGTATTCTTGTTCTGGTAGAACAAGAAGGGGTTAAGCTGTCTATGCAGCTGATGCATGGTAGGATTTAAAACTGTCAGCAGTAAAACCCACATCATTCACATCTCTATGTGCATTAGAATTTAAATATGGATGCCAAAAATGAAAATGCAGCTTACTGAAAAAAGGAAGAACACATTTCCTAATATAGATAAATTTTCCCATTTCTGGAAGAAATTGAGAGAATTAGCAGCACCTGCAAAGGCAGAAAACAAGAAAAGTAAAAGAATCATGGATAATTAATACTCAGAAGGAAAAGACATCTTTCATAGAAAACATAATGGGCCAGAAATTCAGCAGCTGTACATTTGCCGATTTACATCAGCTGAGGAGTGTGTTCCAGTAGGATTTAACATTTTTCTTATGTTACCTGGGAGATAAACGATTCAAAATACAGAGAGAATTTAACATGCATTATCTGTCATCTTTTGTTGATTAATAATTTCAGATGTTGCTACTATTATTTAATATAGACAAACATTACACACTAAATGCAACAAAACATTAAATGTGACAAAGCATTACTTAAGCATAATCTCTTAAAACCTAAGTAAATTAAGCTAATAAATTTTAAAGGTCATTTAAGGGAGCTGAATTTTTAAGGATGAAATTACCAAATGATCTGCTTTTAGAATAGCTACTGGACAGGGTGGAAATAGAGGCACAGCTTCCAGTTTTGCTCTCACACATCACCCTGAATGTGTCCACTCTGTTGGGGTGAGAGCATCCTATTATGTTCTTACTCTTTTGGTGGAACAGCATGTTTTTGGCCCTGGTTTTCTAAGTGAGTATGTTTGCATGGTTGCACTGAGCCTGCCTGAAAGGTTCCTCTTAACAGCATTTGAGTTGCTTGCCTGGTTTCAACTGAGTTGGAAGAGAGGGTAGAAATCTCTCAGATGAACTGGAGCAAAGTGAAAATTTGGGCTGAGGAGACGAGTTCCTCATGCAATTCCTCATGTCCTGTACCCTGCCAAGTACTGACCCCTGGGCAGCCACTGGGCAGCTTAACCCAGGCCTCAAAACATGCCATCTCCTTCCCAGGAAACCACTTGCAGACAGATGGAATTAGGGATAGAGAACAGAGGACAGGGCAAAAAATACGTAGGGAGATGAGGAACAAGTGGAGCAACTGGGAGGAGGAGAGTGAGAGGTGATGGAGAGGATCTGCTTTAGCAGATCTGAGAAACCATAAGAGGCTGACAAATAAAACCAGTTTGAGGGGGGGGGAGAAAGCACCACATTAAGTGGGAGCATTCTCTATGCCATTTTCCTTAGCAGAATACTTGTCTGCAAAGGACACAGCCACAGGATGCTGAATTTTACTTGGGTTATCCAAACTTTAGTGCCATAATAACTGCTGGGAAATTAGCCCCCAGCCTTGCATCGCTTCCCATTGTGAAGCAGCCACACCCCACACACCACAGAAGATCTCTACAACAAAGGAAAATGCTTGACATTAAGAAATGTAAAGTCCAGGATCAATCTTACAACAGATTGCAACACGTGCATACACCAATAGGTATAAATACAATGTACTAATCAGGCTAACCAAACAATCACATTTTTCTGCTTTCTGAGCTGAACTGTGAAGTTCCATTTGAATCTAAGAAATATGGAGCTCTGGCCACAGAAAGAAGTGGATTTATACTTACCTCAAAGTGTAATGTCAGATTTTTTGGGGGAGACTAGGCAGTTGTCAAACTTTCTCCTTCCCCATCAAGCATGCTAGCCAGAAACAAATACCATTGCAGATATTCACAGAGGATTTCAGCAGATTTGAAAAACTCAGATTGTGTCTAGGATCTAATTCCTGTACACAAAGAAATGCCTTTCTTAGCCAGCAAGGAAAGCTGAATGCAAAACTAATTAGGGGTAATAGAAAATAGCTTCTACCTGTGAACAGCAGGAAAATATGTACTGCAAGTAAAGCTGCACGACTAATTGATTTTAGATGTTTGTTGGCAGTCTGAAAACTAAACACCCCCAACAGGTAGGTTTTTGAGTTCAACAGAGCTAATGTATCCTATGACCCAAGGAGCTCCTCTGTGTGGTTTCCCCAAAGCCTAACACAGCATGAATTTGGAAGGCCTTCCCTCAGCAGGGCAGTTGTTTTCCGTCTGGACACCTATTTAAATGAAATTCACAGGAGTACGTGTGAGACTTTTGGGTTGCATCCAGGCACTGGGCTTAATTGTAATTAAGTGGGGACAGATACAAGCATACATGCACACAGATGTGTAACAAGAGGGGACAACAAATGCCACATTCTCTCTCTCTCACTGGATCTAGGCTGCATTTTTACAGGAGGAGACTAAACCAGATCACTATTTTGTCTGCCAAATAAAATGTGGTGACTCCACACTGCTAAGCAGTATGTGGGCAAGAAATCTCTTCCCCATTCACCCCTGTGAAAACATATCTCTTACAACAGGGTGGAATTACCTTAAGAAAATAACTATCCCAATTCTACACCATTATATCCCCTTTGTATCTCCCAAACAGAATTTCTTTCACCTCAGAAGAATAAATGAAGGAGTTAGGTGAAGAGAACATTTGGAATCCTTGCCTCTAAGCATTCAACAAACCATCAGTGAATAATAAGCAGGTCCCTTTCCCTTCCCAGCAGAGCAGCTGTGGACACTGAAAGACAACAAGCTGATTGTGTCAACATAGTCTGGGAAAATTTCCCAGATACTGGGCTGCTCTGGTGGTCTAGCAGTCAGGAAAAAATAACCAAAAAACCCAACAAAACAACAAACTGAGAAGAAATAAAGATAACCCTTTTCAAAAATGGAGACAATCAGGGGAAATGGAACTACTTTTTTCTCCCCAAAAGGCACAGTGAAATAGCCCTTCTGTTCATTTATCATAGTACATGCAGGGCTGCTTCCCAAAACATCTCATCACCAGTTAGCACAGCATTTGTTGTAATAGGAAATATCCACAGCAAGACAATGTACAAGAGCTGTTGAGATAACACACATATAAACACAAAAATACAAAACACTCTAACTTGCTCATTACAAGAGAAAGCTGAAGCACAGGCAGTTGTCAGACAGTGACCAGTGTTCAGCTCCTCTTGTCCAAACTGCAAACTTGCATGACAAAGCATACAAGAACCCTCTTTTGGGACAATTCCTGCTCAGAGCTGATGAGATGTCACCAATTCTGCAGCTCCCCAGGGATTTTTCCAGAGAAGATGCAGACAAGATTTTAAGGCAGCAATTTCTTTTGTCTTGCTACACAAATTTCCAATATCTAATGTAACCACAGTCTAATGTAAGAATGAATTACTTTCTCCCTTGGAACAAAAGGGCTTGGTTCAAAAATCAATAGCCTGGATTGCTCTCTACACCTCTGCTTTTAAGAACAGTGTCACTTCCATTTCAGTAAGTATGCAGGATACATGCAAATAGATTCTTCTTTGTTCTCTTAAATCTAATGATTTTGCAGAGACAGAAGGGTGCATGCTTCGCTTCTTAGAGACACAAGACCTACCTATTGTTTATTTCCAGGACTAAAAAAGAATTTGAGCAGCTAATTCGCAGAACTGAGCCCTTGTTCTGATACTTCCATCCAAGACATGGAAGAACAAAACCTCTGACCACTGCCTGAGGGCACAGCTTAAAAGCACATGTAAGAGGTGGGGTTTTTAACAGGAATAGCCTAAAATTAACAATTAGCTATTAGCCTTTATGTATGCCGAATGTTTATTTCCCAAGCAGGTTCAAACCCATGAAAAAAAGAGAGACGACTTTGTTCTCGGGAGGGTGAAAAAGAAAGGCCGAGCAGTAGAGGAAAGAAAGCTGGTGGCAAGGGATCTCAGGATGCTGTACAGCTGCTGCAACTTTCTTCTTCTCCGGTGTGAAATGTCATGACACACTCAGGAGCCTCATTCAGCCATCAATATTTATACAACCCAGAAACTACCAACTTGCTTTTGAGAGCTGATTTTTATATACAGTACAACTGCAGCAGACTATAAGACAAACTCGATACCAAACTAATGAGAAATGAGATGAAGTTAATACACTGTAAGCCTTGGCTAAATCTGTTTGTCCTATTTATTCATTGCCTTGTTGAGCTGGAACCTCTAAATAAGAAATCTGGCCTGTTCACCATTATTGCTTATTTAATCCTCTGAAGTCTGTGAATAATGAGACAAATATATCTGTGACCATTGTAGAAAGAAGAAATATAAATAGAGATGAAATATTCTGTCTAGAGCAGGCACTTGGAGAACAAATATCCTCACTTCTCCTCCATTAGCAAATGTAAAAAATTCTCCTTCTTAAAAATTGAAAGGACTGCAAATATAAATGCCAGCCAACACCAAATTGATCATAATCTAACTTGAGACAAAAAAAAAAAAAAAATCATTTATTTGAGCATACTTTTGCTGATGGGAGCTGCTTGGCAACTCCCATAGCCAGGCTACAGCTAGGACCGTGAGATACTGATCTGAGATAACATTTCCTTGTTCAATATCTGCCATCTTCATGTGTACAGCTGAATTTATACTTGCTACAAATCTGCCTAGTGTGCCAACCCTTTAATGCCTGTTTCAAAAGGGGGAAACATAAACCAAGAGTGATGAAGTGTCTTGCTGGTATTACAGGAAAAAAAAAGACCAAAAAAACTTCACATAGGAAAGATATTGAGGAAACTGCTGTTATTTCACTAGCTTACTAGGGGAGAAAATTAGATATATATATATACTAACTCAGTAGCTTTTTGGTTGAAATTCTTAGGTTGAAATTTTTCCAGGAAAGCACTTGGGCACTAATGAAAACAGCAAAAATTTGTGCTTGAATGAATGACCCTTACAACTATAATACACTGTAAATGAAAGTCTAGCTAATTCTATGTCCTGTCTAACTCTGGCTCCATATACTTTTATATGGTGTGAAGTTTGGTCTGGAAAATTCTCATTTACACACATACTAATGCCTGAAATGGAGCCTGAAGGACTGACAATATTTTAGCTAGCAAAGACTATAAACCCCACTGTTAGAGATTGCCAGAGTAAAGCAGCCTCAGGTTGACAAAAATGTTTTGTTCTGCTTGAAAGAAGTCTATTCTAGTGGTCATCAGTGCAATTTTTTTTTTTTCCTTGCAAAAATGTGTTGTTTCCCTCCAGCGAAGATCCAATGCTTCTCAGTGATGATTAAAGTTGCAAAGAAAAGTTACCTTCTTGCTCTGGACTAAGAATAAGCTGCAGGAGACACAGACAACACTCCTGTGAGAAAGAGAGAAGTGCTTAAGATTCTAAGGAACCTGGTGATGTCTGGATAGTCTCCATCTGTGCTGTTTTTTAGCTTATCCCACCTCATAAATGGCTCAATAGGGGCTGGCATGAAGTAAAATGGAGAAGTCTTCTGTGAGAAAAGGACTTAGGTTGGGTGAGGGGGTTTGGAGGAGAAGAGAAGACCTCCAGGGAAAAAGAAAGAGGTCAAATGACCAAATGATTCTCAAGATGGAGATGGAGTCTGAAAATGCTGTCCTTTCTCTCACTGAAAAGCAACACACTGTGGGCACTGCCCAGATTTCTAGGGTCCAAGCTTAGGCTCTTTTTACCCCTATGTTCTTTTAGTAAAGTGAGTCGTCCAGCAGATATTACTGTATCTGACACTGGATGAAACCGCTCTGCTGGGTGCACCAGTGGAACAGCTCCCATGTGGCTCAATTAATACATACAGTTAGCTGAATTTACAGTTCAGGAAATACCCCTCTGTAGAAATTGAACCCCAACCACAAGCTTGCCCTAGGTGCTCAGGAGGGCCAGACAGATGCTAGACTAATCTGCAATGTGCTAACACCTTGCTTAAATCTTTCCTCTAGCACCAGCTGGGAACCTTCCTAAATGCAGGCACTCTTCAGCTGCATCTTTTGCTGTAGCTTCCATTGACTTCATGTTTTTGGAGAGGGTGTACTCCTGTTTCTTGGGCAGAAGTGTCTCAATGTGCCATCAAAGAAAGGGACTGCCCTGCAGTTCTCTCCAGCCTAATCAAATTAGTGCAAATGCCAGAGCACGAAAACATTTTGTAGGCTGCAACTCAAAAGAGAGAGGGGTCTGAAGACAGAAAGAGCTACTTACAAAATCTGCCTTCCTTAGATGGGTAATCTTGCACTGAGGAACAAAGTTTTCAGCTTCACTTTTTTTCCCCTAGTGCATCAGGGCATTTCCCTTTTTAAAGTAGTCTCTGTTCTTTTTCTCTTTGGACAGATGCATGTATCTCCAACATCTCTGAAAGGAAGGGCTGCAACAGAAGAAAGGCTGCAATCCTTAAAAGCCCACCTGCAAAGAATGTAACAACCAGTGCCATCCTGTTCCATCCCAGCAGGTAGAAATGAGACTGTCATGAAGCCATGGAGTGTTTGAGCACTATTCTATTCAGACTGCTGAAATAAGCAAACCCAGCTGGGATCAGGCTGTCAAGGGAAAGGGGCAGTCTGTTAACACGGATATTTAAACCAGATTTAAAATAAACATGCAGCCTGCCTCAATTGTTTCAGAAGAGAGATAAGAGTAGGGCAATGAAGAACTGACACTTCTTCTCTCTTTACCTGCCATTAAACTATGTGACGCAGGCAACAGTCAGAGGACTAAGCAGATTTGCAGCCTGGAACAGATTTGATTCAGAAGCACCAAAATTATTTGGGACTGAACATCCTTTGTAAGTCCAGTCTCCTTAGTAAGAGAGAAAAGGAAGGGCACACTTTATGTCCTACAGTCAAGTTCAAGTGTTTTTTCTGTGTTTCAGTCTGCAGCCAGAGATCAAGGAGTTGGATGGATCTCCTAAGGAGCTGCATGTTAAGGATTGTGGGCTCTGAAAACATCCACACTGAAACTGCCAGCTTCTCTGGAGCTGGAAGTGCTGAACTTCATGTGACTAAAAGCTAAGCAATACTGAAGCAATTAAAAAAGCTGCCTGAGGGACAAGCCTTCTAAAGAGGCATCCTCTCAGTCACCCCAGGATTTCCCCCATCTCTTGCCATCCTGCAGAATTGTCTTTGTGCTCCACCCTGGACCTCTCTGCTGCAGCCAAAGCCTGTTTCACAGACAGGTGGCAAACAAAACTATCCATCCCATTGGTATACAGGCAGATCAGGAGAGTCCCATAAAAATATAATGACCTTAAAGTAAACTAGGTGTTTCTTTCTACCTGCCTTAAACACCACTGAGTGTGGAATGAAACCAGGTTTTTGCCAGACAGCTTCAAGTCCAGAGCTGATGTTTTTGAATGCTAAGCAAATAGCCAGCAGCACGCAGACTAGTCAATAAAAAGCATTACTAAGAGTCACTTTTCTTCTCTAAGCCAAGTAGAAAAAAGCGGTGCCACAGAGTTGCTGATGATATATTTAGCAGTGAGTATCATCTCAATAAACACAATCCTTTCCCAATTAAGGAACACAGTCCCCAGTGAGGCTCAGCACAGATCTCATGAAGCCACACTGTGCATTCTTATGAGCCAAGTGCTGGTCAGGTGTCATATCAAGCCTACTGCTAGACCCAGCAGTCTCTCAATGCCCCCTAACAAAAATTCCAACATTAAACTAATTAGCAGTGTGCTCTTGCTTTTATACATCCCCTGCAACCAGCAGGATAAAAGATAAATAAGTTGTTAGCCTCTCCTAAAGGCTTCCAGACTATTTATTTATAGACTCATTTATAGGTGCCCTTCACAGAAGCATCTGACCTTTTCATAATGATTACTGAACCTCTCCCATAAAGTCTGTGCATAATGAGACAGCATTATAGGGCCCATTTTAAAGAGATGAGAACATGAACTGAAAGCAAGTAAATGAAATGATTCAGTTGTGGATGCAAGCTGTTCCACAGACACATGCCAAACAAAGATACTAATGCTCCACCAGATCTCCTTTCAATGCCACTCAAACTGCTCTAGTGCTGCTGGAAGAATTTTGTGAGGCTATAAAAGCTACAGATCAGTACTGGACCCAACAAAGGCAGCAATAAGATGCTCACAGAAAATCCATCTCCTCAAACACTAGCAGAACCTTCTAATTACTGTTCCACTTTGTGGAATGGACCAAGGAGTAATCAATCCATACTTTTGAGGCTGGATTTCCTTGCAGTTTTCTAAGTTTCTCTTGGTGCACCTCTCAGAGTGGGCCAAGGTTTCCTCTGCCTGGAAATTAAAACACATTGGAGAGTCAGAGCAAAGCTTCATTTCAGCTGCTCAAACAAACCCATCACGTACAATATTTACCTTTCATTTGCCATCAGTGAAACAGAGGCTTCTGTGCTGATGTTTGTCCTTAAGTACCAATGGCAAGTTTGATTCCCTTCTGCACTGCCATTCCAGAAAATGTTCAGGTTTTTTTTTTTTTTTTTCCTCCCCAAGTGAAGATGCCATTTTGTCACCAAAAAAATGCAAAGAAGCTACTGCTAGGTGCAAATCTAGGTGGCATCTAGGTGGCAAATTGAACCTCACTATTTCTTGTGGCTTACTGGTTGGAAGCCTGCCCCCCAGGACACTGAGAATTACCTAAAGAAACCAAAGATGTGAAAAAAACTCACTGACTTTCATTATCAGAAATTGAGACACTTAAGATCAGCTGGAAATTAAGAACTGTCATGCCCTAACTTTGTGCTTCTTGCCACAGAAGCAGTTGACATCTCTGCTAAAAACTGTGCAGGAAATAGAAGTAACAAAAGGGACCACCCTAAAAACTCCTCCCAGCTTGATGTTTATGCCAGAGTATGTGCTGTTCAAATTCTGACTTAAAAAAAAATACCCAAACTATCTTTGGAGTTTCTCCACTGATGAAGAACAGAAGCACAGGCATAATATGTCCCTCCTCAGAAATTAATTTGTTACCAAGTCCATGGAAATGTCCTCAATCAACCTTGAAGGGATGCATTCCTGAGGAACATATTTTTCTCTTGAGCTGTGCTGTCAACAACCTCTTTTCCTATACACAGGATCATAAAATACTAGAAATAGGTAAATCTGGCCCATTTCTTTTCACACCACAACAGCTTCCAGTAAAGCATGAAATACCCCCTCGCCTCTCATGTCCCAGAGTGCCACGTTTGAGGCATCCAGGGATTCAGCAGCAATGATGTTACAGACAGCAAAGAATAATCCCAGCAAAACACACCAGACACCTTGAGGGCAAATACTTTATGAAGGATTTCAAGACCTCATGGGAAGCTGTTTCTCTGTCCCCATATAGTGGGTACATGTTATTAATGGATATTTGTCTTTGAAAAGAAAGAACAAGAAGAATAAATGTACAATCAAAGAAACTGAGAAGATTATTACTTTGAAATATAACCAGGTGATCACAGAACCTTTTGAAAGGATGCCTCCTGTGATATACCACACTTTTCCTAAAAATGTCAGGCTCTCTCAGGTGTCCCATACAGTCAAAATTCAGATGATGCTGACTGAAACCAGAGACAGGGATAAGAAGAAAGGAGTGAGTTCTTCAAATCCCCATTTTTAAAGACCCATTTAAAGAGTCAGGAGGTTGTTTTCCACTCAAGGCTTCCATCACTGCAAGTAGAATTTCGCTTTTGAGACAAATTATATATTTAAAACTAAAAAAACCCAATTATTTAGGTAAAAAAAAGATATTTTAACACCATTGGGTTGTCTTTTCTTTCAATAAGAACCAGAGGTTTTAATTACCTTGTTTTCAATTTTTGTCCTATAAACCAGAAGGAAAAAAAACAAACAACCAAATCATGTTATTCATACAGTTCTCTTGTACATTAAGGTTTCATGCTAATGACACTTAGGAGCTGGGATTTCCATCCCAAATAGTTAATGACTTGATTTTATACTGTAGTATTCTATATAAAAGAGCTCCCAAGTGCACTGCTGTACAAGTAACTCCAGACATCTCTACCACATTAACTAAACCAAAATTTCAAAGAGCAGCTCAAAAGCTATATACAGGATACAGCCCTCACCTTGCATTGCAGCCTGGTATCAATGAGAGAAACATCATCATGATGTTGTATTACTTGATATGGTCTATAAAGTATTTGGTTTTGTTGCTTTCCTCTTGATTTTGTTTTTTTGTGTTTTTGTGGGTTTTTTTGTTGGTTTTTTTTGATACTTTGAAGAACAGTTAAGGGCCAAAGAAGGACACATATAAAGCAGTTTTATTGTCTGTGTCCTCACTGGGTTATACAAAGATTCAAAGCTTGCTTTCAGGATTATTATTATTATTATTATTATTATTATTATTATTATTACTACTACTACTACTACTACTACTACTACTACTACTATATTTTAAATAAGAAAAATCTTGCAGGAGCCATGGAAACTGTCAAGATTATTTGTTCAATTGACATGATGCCTCTTAGGCTAGTTTCTAGTTTTAAGCTATCATTTTGGCAAATAAAGATTAGACTATTTCCAGACAACAGTGGATGTGTTAAGCCATCTTGTAGTGCCTGCAGAAATGGAGGAACTAATGAAGGAAGAAAATATCTTTGCTATCTAGACCTGATCACAAGTGTACCCTTTGCCAGGATACTTAGTGAATATTTTGCTACTTTGTGCTTTTTGCAGATTCTGGAAAGATTCTAAAAGCACAAGAGATTGTGCTGTAACAAGCAGTATTATCACTAAAAGGCAGAGAGGCCCCACAGAGACGTGTTTAAGAGGTGGATCTGGCACTGAGTGACGTGGTTTAGTGGTTTAAAGGCTGCAGTGCTGAGGGGACAGTTGGACTTGGTGATCCTAAAGGTCTCTTCCAGCCTTGATGTGTCCTGGGGGCATCAGGCATGGCATTGCCAGCCAGGCAAAGGAGGGGATTGTCCTGCTCTGCTCTGAGCTGGGGCAGCCTCACCTTGAACGCTGGGGGCAGTTTGGGGTGGCACAGTGCAAGAAAGGTTTTAAACTATCAGAGAGTGTCCAAAAGAGGGCAATGAAGACTGGGAAAGCCATGGACTGGCTGAGGTGATTGGTCTGTTCAGCCTGGAGAAGAGGAGACTGAGGGGAGACCTCCCTGCAGTTAAAACTNTACTTTGAAGAACAGTTAAGGGCCAAAGAAGGACACATATAAAGCAGTTTTATTGTCTGTGTCCTCACTGGGTTATACAAAGATTCAAAGCTTGCTTTCAGGATTATTATTATTATTATTATTATTATTATTATTATTATTACTACTACTACTACTACTACTACTACTACTACTACTACTATATTTTAAATAAGAAAAATCTTGCAGGAGCCATGGAAACTGTCAAGATTATTTGTTCAATTGACATGATGCCTCTTAGGCTAGTTTCTAGTTTTAAGCTATCATTTTGGCAAATAAAGATTAGACTATTTCCAGACAACAGTGGATGTGTTAAGCCATCTTGTAGTGCCTGCAGAAATGGAGGAACTAATGAAGGAAGAAAATATCTTTGCTATCTAGACCTGATCACAAGTGTACCCTTTGCCAGGATACTTAGTGAATATTTTGCTACTTTGTGCTTTTTGCAGATTCTGGAAAGATTCTAAAAGCACAAGAGATTGTGCTGTAACAAGCAGTATTATCACTAAAAGGCAGAGAGGCCCCACAGAGACGTGTTTAAGAGGTGGATCTGGCACTGAGTGACGTGGTTTAGTGGTTTAAAGGCTGCAGTGCTGAGGGGACAGTTGGACTTGGTGATCCTAAAGGTCTCTTCCAGCCTTGATGTGTCCTGGGGGCATCAGGCATGGCATTGCCAGCCAGGCAAAGGAGGGGATTGTCCTGCTCTGCTCTGAGCTGGGGCAGCCTCACCTTGAACACTGGGGGCAGTTTGGGGTGGCACAGTGCAAGAAAGGTTTTAAACTATCAGAGAGTGTCCAAAAGAGGGCAATGAAGACTGGGAAAGCCATGGACTGGCTGAGGTGATTGGTCTGTTCAGCCTGGAGAAGAGGAGACTGAGGGGAGACCTCCCTGCAGTTAAAACTTCTAGTGAGGGGAAGAGGAGGGGCAGACACTGATCTTCTTTCTGCGGTCACTAGGGACAGGATCCAAGGGAATGGCCAGAAGTTGTGTCAGGGGAGGTTTAGGTTGGATATTAGGAAAAGGTTCTTCACCCAGAAGGGTTTGGGCACTGGGACAGCTCCCCAGGGCAGCGGTCACAGCACCAAGCCTGGGAGAGCTCAAGAAGTGTTTGCATAATATTCCCAGGTGCATGGTCTGATTTTTGGGTTGTCCTGTGCAGGGCTGGAGGTTGGAATTTGATTATCCTAGTGGATCCCTTGCAATTCAAATAGTCTGATTCTGTGATTAAAATCTCAAAAATATTTTTGGTGGGTCTTAAAGGTATTTATTCCACAAAGAAAGACTTTTGTACTTCTAAACTTTTCTTTTTTTCATTTGTCTTGAAGAGCCAGTTTTGTGCCAAATTATATGGGAGCCTGCCTGTGGGAAGCAGTGAGGAAAAAAGGATGAAGCCAACCAAATCTAGCCTTTTCCTCCTTACTGGATTTCCAGTAAATGCCATTAAACAGCAATAGCTGGTCTCCTGAGTCAAATAAGTCCAGGCTAAATCTTTACTGTGAAGAGCTGACCTGTGCTGCTGCCACACAGCAGTAGTACAAACAGCACATCTGGAGGTGGACATGTTTATGACCTGAATTTGCTACACATTTGTTATTTTCTACAGCCATACCCTTATCTTCATTTCAGCCAGCAACACATGGAGGTGCCAAGTCACTTTTGCCTTTCTTTTGAGAGATGTTCTCCTGCTCTTTTTCTCCAAGGTCCTACCTGTAACAGCTGTGGGCACTTTGGTTCACCATGGGAAATATGGACCTGTGTTGCACAAAAATAAATAGGCTGAGGATTGGTGATGGCACAGTGTAAGACACACACCTCTTGTATTCCATACACAGCACTTAAAGGGGATGAAAAAAACTTCAGTTGGGGTCTCATAGCTCAGCATCACCCCACCAACCCAGGTCTGACAAACTGCAGTACTAATTAAGGGTAATCCCTTGCTATAAGGTTGGGTGAAGAGTTCCACTCTCCATTGAAGTGCTGCTAAATCTATTCTTAAGTTTTAAGCAATACTCAAGTAGTCAAAAAGGTTTGTTCTAGACCCGATATTTCACCTGCTCCAGAGCAGGAAAGTATTTCTTGCCTATATGTACATTTCAGTATGATTGACTTTGGGTAGCAGGGAGCTGAAGTCATGCCAGACCTGTTTCATTCTGACATTTGTTTGTGCAATGAAATCCAAGGATCTTTTATTTTCTCTCTTTTCGCCCATGTGCTTCACTCAGTACTCTCTCTGTGACATTGAAATCCATCACACTGCTGGCCCTGGTGGACCCATCAGATTGTACATGCCAACAATGCTAGAGCACCGTGATGGAGGAAAGACAGCAGTGAGGAAAAAAAAAATAATCTATGTGACCTGATTTTAATTTCTGTGGGCACATTTTAATTTCTTCCCAATCTTTCTCTGATTTAGAGTAAGATTTTATTTCCCTTAATCATGCTGTGATACACTAACCTCCCTCTCAAGGAGGAGGCAATGCATAAATGCCACACAGCCAGAGGCACTTCTCTTCCCATTCAAACACTGTACAAGAAGCCCAAAGCAGCCCTCTAACCTGCCCAATGGAGAGAAATGTCCACAAAAAGAGCTATTTCCTCAATTAAAGAAAATTACAGGGACAATTAGAGAGAAGAATCTTTTTCCTGCTCCTGATTACTGACAGACACACAAAGCCACACAACTCCAAGGTCTGGAAGAGAAGCCTCTAACATTTCCCATGCTAGTTCCTGCATCTCTTTTTACTGTTCCCCTACAAGCTTCCCTTCCAGAAAGAGGGTGGAATCCTTAGGGCTGGTCCTATAATTTCAGAGCCTTCCTGCAACTGCTGATGAGTAACCAGCAGAATGAGCCTTCCTTGGGTGTGGAAGAGAAAGGTCACATGAAAGATGATGCAGAAAGGACTCCCATCGCTACCTGTATGCTGCTGGAGACAGAACAAACATCAGACCCTGCTCTCACAACTCCTATTAGTTCTCAGCAGTTGCTCTACTTGCTTACCAAGTGCCACATAGGAAGGCAATCCATACAGGCAGTATTTGAGCGTAGGGTGCTAATCCAGTCTTGCCAAGACTGTGTGCTCTCAAACGTGCAGCAACAGGGAGGCAGGAGGAGCAGTGCTGGCATTTAGGGGCAGATATACAATGATGGCTCACTTAAGCTGTGTGAGGCTCTATTGTTAATTTATCTGAGGCCTTTCACATGCAGCTCTAGGTGATTTGTGTTCAATTTGGCTTGAACTTCATTCATAGCCAATGGCCCAAAATAATAGCAAGCAGAAATAGCTGAGATCAAGGGCTCATTTCCACCGCCTCTGGTGGGTGGGAGCACCATTAGCATTCCTGGGTTCAGCCTGCTGCAAACACACATGGCTTGTGTCAAATGACACTGGGTAGCTACAGTACTGCTCCAACAGAGTTCAGCTCTGCTGTTTCCAGTTTGAGAAAGCTAATCCTAATGACACCCAACTCTCCACTCTCCTTAGGGCTGCAGAAAGGTCAGGCCATGACGGGGAAAGATGCAACACTGTTTTAGTCATAATACAGATGCTCAAGCTTGTCTTTAGTTGCCATCAAATAAAGAGTCTCTTCAGTTCCAGGAGCACCTGCTGTCCACCTGAGTCATGGTGTTTGAATTCTGGCACAATCAGTAGAGACAAAGATGGCTAAATACAGAGCAGGGTGGGGGAAGAAAGGGAACAGTCTCAGGCAAAAGTTCAATGGAGCAAGAAAGTGGAAAACAGATAAATGAAATTTATCTGGAATAATAAGCTAATGGGGAGGAAGAGAGGAGGGAAAAATACAAAGTGAGCAGCAATGGGGTTCACAAAAAGACAGAAATGGAAGGTGGTTGGGAAGCACTGAAAAAGCTGAGACATACAGAGAAAGAAACAAAGGAAGAGAAAATTTAGAAATAAAGTTATAATAAACCATACCTTAGACTACTGCCTTCTCCTTCCCTGAAAGATATTTGGGGTATTGCATGCAGCTCTGCTACCCCAGCCTTGCATTTAGGCTATTATTTTAAATAAAACTCAAAAAGTCACAGAAATTATAGGGCACATTCAAAATACCCTGTATGAAAATAACTCATTCTGGGCAAAGCACATATGTTTGTTCTTGTCTGTTACCATTAAGAACAAGTTGCAGTGTGCACAGTTTTCTGAGGCCCTTTTGCAGGGCCAGGCAGCTGGATCTCTTTGCAGCTTGTGCAACACTGCTCCTTCTAGGTAGCAAAGCCAGATGATATCAGCCTCCTTTTCAAGCAGCTATTGCTGTTATCTACCAAGACAGAGCTGCAAACACCAGCCCCACCTTCCAAAGCAGCTTTTATTAACCTTGTCCTACTTGCGAAGTTTACTTTGAAAAAAAAGACTGAGATGTGATGGAGAGTAACGAAAATGCAGTTTTCAAGCCCTATTTTATTACAGATCTCCGCTGATGGAGAAAGCTCAGGAAGCAGCTCTTCCTTCAGCTGGGGTGTTTATAAAGCTGCTCTTCCTTGTGCAATCCCTGCTCGTTTTTTCCTGAGCTTAAGTGCCATCTTTCTTCAGTAAGAGAGACTTTCTCCTATACTGGGTTAGACAAAACTTCTAAGAATTGACATGCTTGTCAGATTTGCTCAGATTAAGAATGACTGGGGAAAGAAAGAAAAAAAAAAAGCAAGAAGAGGATTACTACATACACCCTATTTCCTTTGGAAACCAAGCTAAAAGCATTAAAGACAGGCTTAGAAAACAGTTACACACATTAATCTCTGATTGACCTTCCAGATGCTATCAAAACTGAGAGCAGTGAACCATGCATTTTCCATTTGATTTGTTGTGTTTTTGTTCAATAGGTTAAAATCTAGGACATGTCTTGAAAGACAACTGTTTGACTGGGGCAGCCAGAACCCATCTGCTTGATGATGCTATTCCATGCTACCTGTAAGCTTTCCTAAAGCACTTACCCTTTCCCAGTGGCAGAGGGGCTGCCAGCTCCAAAGGGTCACAGCTTAGTGACACAAGTCTGACTCACAGAACAGGAGCTGTCACTATTGCAAACCAAATTCACGGTTCCATTGGCATCTCATGTCATTAACAGGGCTAATGAGGATTTGTCTGAGCCAGGTTCAGAAAGTCAGGGAAGAGTTTAAGGCACTTTCAGACATTAAGTGCTTCTTGCACCTCACCAAATTTCTGCATGTATGATAATTCTGACCTCTGAAACAACAGACTGTAAATACAAGAATCCAGGGACAGACAGAAGGGCTGAAGCTGCACAATTCAAATACACCATGCCAGACACCACTTCTGTGAACAGGAGCCTGACAGTCGGCTGCGTTACATCTGCTGATCAGCTCCAGCATGTTGCTGCCTGTGCCAACGAAGCATTTCCCAAATTCTGCCATTAGCACAACCCAGGAACTGTGTCCAACAGGCAGCTTCGGTGTGGGCATGCAGCTCAGCTGAAGGAGTTTAACACTGTGGACAAGGTCAAGTCCTGCCAGCTGGCCTGAGAACCAAAACCTGCTCTCTGCTACTGTTTAATCTAGAAGCACAGATGCTGCCCAAAGCTGATGGGAGCCCTGACAGTGCTCACCTCCTCACATGCCATCCACCATTTACTTTCTACAACTTGAAACACTGAAAAGCTATCCCATTCTTTAAAGATCACCATCCCATACTGTCTTACCCTTTTATCACATCCATGAAGCTACCCCAAAACACATCTAATTCTATCTGAAAAAGTAATCTCTACGGGTGGTAGTTACCAGTCCTTTCCTGGTTCTTCCATTTCCAAGTGAGGTGGCTCATATTTTTCAGCTGCTTTTTCTAAAATCATGTTCTAGGTGCCTCTATATTGCTGAATTTTATTCTGATTTGCACACATGGGAGAAGGTTAGCTGGTTTGTGTCTCAGAGGAATAACTGCACAGCACAATATAGAGCTACACACCACTGGCTTTTGCTTACAGAGAGCTCTAAACTCTAAGCTCTTATCAAACAGTGAAGTATTTTGGTATATTTCAGGAGAAATTCTATGATGCACCCATAAGTGAATGCCTGATATCAGAGTTCATGCAAGTGCATTACCTCATTTTTATTGCACTGTCCCAGGTGATATTTATAGTATTATTTTAAGATGTTTTGTCCTAGTTTTTATAATTTCTTCTGAAAACAAGTCATTACTCAATGAGAAGTAACTTTGTTGAAAATTTGTATTCCTGAATACAAATACAGCCACCTTGCTGGCTGGCTTCACTGAGGTCTAATAAAATATAAGTTTTCTTACTCTCACAATGCTGCTGTAAAATGTTGCTTCACTGCAATCAGAGTGTTATTTTGGTGGGACCAATATAGGGTCTTACTCTCTTGACATCTGACTGCCTGTCTCATAGGAGCTTAATTGCACTCTTGTGTTAAACTTGGTTAAAATTGGTGAAATAATTCTAAAATTATATATCAAAGGGGAGAGACAACAGAAAAGGGTATCTGAGTGTGCCTGATCTCATTTCTTCAATAATTTTTCAGAAGGCGAGGAAGAATATAATTATTCCATCTCATAGAATTTTATATATTGTACCAAGTCCTTACTGTGACTGCAGGAGCCCTGCACATCTCTTGGCTTTGTCAGTGTCATTCTGTACATTCAGACTTACAGTGCTTTTCAACATCACTGATTTTTAAGTACATCTGCAGCATGAACTGGCTAGATTTTAAAAAAACTATGCTTGATAGGAATTCCATCTTGCAGCTGAAGAATCCATGTGGCCAAAAAAACCCCATGAGGACAAGCAGATATTAGGAGATGTGAGAGAAGACTTTGCAGTGTCTTATCTCTGGCTGAAGTCAACAAACAACAAAAGGTGTTGAGATTTGAGCACTTTTAGAATTGGGAGTTTATTTTCCATCTAGCTTTACTGCTTTTCAAAATCAGTTTTGTTTATCCTGGTGCTAACATGAGGTGTGAAAATGAGGTATGTAGTTATCCAGTCTCAGTGATCAGGCTTGTCAGTGTGTACTCCAGGCCAACCCAGAAAACTTGTAAGCTGCAAATCTGTCTTACTGACTTCTGATTGTAAACTTTGCTCACAGTATTATAATACCAGCTTGGCTATCAGAGAAAAAGCACACTTTCTGTGTCCTGAAAAACTGAAGGGCTCTTGGATTTTGCCTTCCAAAGGGAAAAATAGGCAGAGAGAATGCTGTTCAGGCTGATATGTAAGCTGCCCTTCCAAAAAAATTCTGCAAGAGCAAATCTATAGAAACCATACAGAAGAAAAGTGCTTCTGTTGGCTCTTCAGTCTGAGCCATGGCTCCATTTCAAGGCTGATAGACCACAGGAGAGCTAGATGCTCCTGGACTGTTTTGGCATTAAAGATGTGGCTAAGATAAATAGTTAAGCCCTACAGAAGACTATTTTCACAGCTCACCCAGCCTGGCAGCTGGGCTTTGCTAAAACATCAAAGCATAAAAAATTGGCTCAAGCCACCTGCCCAATCCCAAATTCAAACAGTGGAACCAGCCTAGACAATTAGGGAGAGGCTTATCACCAGGCAAAGGCTGTGTGCTGTATTCTTGCAGCAAAAAGAAAACCAGCTTTGTGAGTAGAGTATCTCTCACACTATTAATTTGTGGAGGGAGGAAGTCCATGTAATCACATTTGTAAAGAAAGGCAGGTCTGAGGCACCAAGTTGCACATTTTTCAGAGATTCAGCACATAGCAGTTGCCCTTGGTCTTAATGAGGTGAGGAAGGTGGGATTTCTCCAATGCTGTCACAAGGGCACAGATCACTGAGAACTCCTGTGGCCAAGCATAGGAGCATTCTCTATTTGAGCATTTTTAAATAATTTTCCCCCCTCACTATCTATCCTGCAAAATGCACATATCAAAACCGCTGCTGAATTCATTTACATCCAAGATCCTAAGAAGTTCAAGAGAGTCAATGTTAACATTTTGCAAAATTGAAACCCAGTGTAAACAAGTAGACATAAATTTTCTTTAGTTTGGGTGTGGGGGGGAAAACCAAAAATTCAAATGCTCATATATGTTATGAAGCTCTTGACTAATACAGAGTGTGGGAGGTACCCAGAAGAGACAGAAGAGTCGGTAGGATGGGATTCTCATTCTCTTAAGCCATACAGAGATCAAACAAAAAACAGGCCCAGAGAACACGGATCCTGAAGTTTCATGCTTGGAACACTTCCACTGAGCAGAGAAATACCTGGATTTATGGTTTCTCTCCCTTTGTGTCCCATCCAGGATATGGACTTCACAGCCCAGAAACACCATGCTGGCAAACACAAACTCCCAGGGCGCTGGAACTTTCTTCAGCTTCTGAAGTCAAAGAGAAGGAAATATGCTATGCTAGAGCAGAGTGGTAGTCTAAGTTATACTGAAACAGCAGGCATCTTTAAAGGCTTTTTAATTTCACTGGTATCTTTTCCATCCCAAGAAAAGTATAATCAATCTCATTCTCATCACCAGTGCTTTTGTAAACTGCTCTCTCCCTCCTTTCCTAGCCATTTGGAAAGTATTTTTTCCCTCAGTATTTTCTATTTCTTTTGTTTGGACAAAGCTGTAAGCCTACTGCAGGAAAGACAAGCTGCTATGAGTAACCTGTGCCTCACTGCAAGCAGCAGACAAGAGAGAACAGCAGCTAGACTATAACAAAAGGCCACAAGGTTTCTCCACGGTCCCCAGGACACTCAGCGAAGGACCATCTTCCAAGAGGAAGAGCTGAGTATCCTCTACACAGGAGGTTATAGCAGATGAGCCCTGTGTAGCCACAGTGATGCCTGCAGCCTGCAGCAAAGCAGAAGTTCTTATGCCTACAAATGTCCACATGTAATTTCTGCCTGGTTACTTCCACTGAGAACCTAATTCAAATGTATTTGGTGCTGGCACAGTATTCCAAAAAGCTCTGGGTAGAAAGGAGACACTGCCTAACTGGATGGATTTTCATGTGCACTTTGCTTCATTTTATAAAGCACCATAATGCTGAAGTCCAGACACTGCACCTCAGCACATTTAAATCCTCCTGTGGGAAGGCTAGTGACAGAGCTGGTATATCACCCTCTTGCTAATGGATAAAATGGATAGAATCCATCATTCAAAGTAATTTAAACCGTTCAGGATGGTCAAGTTCATCAAGACAGCAATGACTGTGACTAAGACCCTATCTGAAGCAATCACACTTAAAGCCTTTTTTTGCATTTTTTGCTGAGGGAGAGGCAGAATGCCAGGATGCAGGAAACCATCTGCTCTGGAACTCCTGTCTCTCTTTAAGACTCAACACGGAGGTCCTGGTGTCTGATTAAGGCGCTTCAGCAAGGTATCTGAGACTAAACTGCATAGACAATATTCTCCTACTTCAAAATATGTGTTCATCACCCTGCAGCAATCCCTAGAAAGGATCTGGAACTCGTTTGGCCAATGACAGTCCTTACAC
This sequence comes from Regulus satrapa, assembly GCA_013396955.1. Classification (NCBI taxonomy): domain Eukaryota; kingdom Metazoa; phylum Chordata; class Aves; order Passeriformes; family Regulidae; genus Regulus; species Regulus satrapa. The sequence continues at coordinate 1,039,118 of VWZN01008666.1, forward strand.
CAACCTCATTGCTGCAGCTGTGGCTCTGCTGTTGTGTAGATCACTGGAGTCCAGCCCTACAGTCACAGAGAGCTTATGAATCATGGAGCAATAATCTTTTCAGTCTCCATCAGCCAGTAACATCAGGCAACATGCTGGATACTGCTAAGTGTAGTTGCAGTTTATCTCTGGTTGAGCGGGATATAGATCCTTCAGGCTTTTTGTTCCTCTTCCATGCCCCCTCCAAAACCAGAGAACAACTCATGGTCAGCACTCTTTAAGGTGGTGGGCATCAGCTCCCTTAGCAACAGCTGCTCCGATTTTCTGCCTCCTCATGTGCTTTTGTTTTCTAAAAGGACAGGTAACTACTCAGGACTGAAAAATCTATGTCAAAACAATCAGTAGTGACATCTTGTTGACTCCAGAGAAATTGCTACAGAAATTATTCTGACTTCACTATTCTTCCTTTCCTTGTAACAAACAGAACAACCTATGTAAAACCTGACTGGAGGCAGCAAGACCCAAGCAAGAGCCTACCCCAATCACTGTGGGCTTTGATTCCTCTGAGATGCCATTTTTCCCATGGGATTTTCCCTGTCAATGTCTCCCTGCCTTTTTCCTCCTTCCATGTCCACAGGCTGTCATGAGATAGAGGGTCACTTAATAGAATTAGGGTCATAAACAAAAAATCCCCACAAATGCAAAAAAGTTTTCTTTCTGAACTTGTGAAAATAAACATATTTTTGTACATATACACCTTGCTGTCTAGCATATGTACAGAGGAATGGAATTTTAGCAGAGCACTTTGACAGACAGGCAAACAGATCTTTATCCTTCCTCTAAATGCTATTTCACTCAGCACTTTCTTTCCCCCAAACCCCCCGATAGTTCTAAACCAGTCCACTGCAAGAAAGGGAAGGACAGAAAAGGAATTGTAGTGGTAGACGTAATTTTGGCAAATAAGCCACTAAAAAAGTCTGAAAAAAAAATTTCACCTGAAGCAGGGGGGCTTGTTCATCATTTACCTCATGTGTTTACCCTTGGGCTATCATTATATTAGCCACATTTCCTGACTTAGCTGGAGCACCTGGTAACTATAGTAACCACATTTTCATATCTGCCCATAAATTCCCTCAGTTCTAATTAGGACACCCATTTTTAACAGCAATAACAACAAAAATTACAGCAGACTTAGCACAGATGCAGTCACCTCTCTCTCCCTCATGACACAGAAATGACCCCAGTGTGAGCAGTTCTTATACCATAAAATGTCATTTATGACACAAAGCCTACTTTACTCACCACTTCAACCACTTCATATCCATCTGCTATGCTGACTGTACCTTCTCTCTGTACTTTCCAGAAAGTCTGTTCATCAGACTTCTAGTTCAAACAAAAGCCAGCAAGCTTCCTATCAAGCTGCATAAACCTGTTTTTCTTGATAAAAGAAAGAACTCACACCTTGCCTAGAACAGAATTGCACACACTATTGCACTATTGCAGATTTCACAAATAGTAGGTGGATGCTTTTACAAGCAGAAGACCTAAGAAATTCAGTTTAAAAATTTACTTAGGCAATCCAGTTTTGAAAAGAGGATAAACCATGTCATCCAAAACAAATGATAGGTAAATGATGAAGCAGCAATGTGCAAGAAATCAAGGCCAAGTAATAAACAATTGCAAAGTTCAATGGCTCATTGTATTTCACCACAAATTATTTCCTTCTCTATGAAACAATAACGGTTAATGAACAATTTGAAGCCTGCTGACATGATTTAAAAAGATGGATGGGCTGGATAGGTAGTTGAAAATGTTGGCTTTATTGTTCACAGAGTCACTGCTCAGAAGCACATTTGTCTTGGAGCCTATGTGAATTATTGTCAAAAAAGTGACAAATCTCTTTCTCAATTTAGGCTATATCATGCAGGCCTTACATGACTTTCTTTTGCTAGAAGAAAAAGGAATTTCATCTGTGTATTGGCAAAGATAAGAAAATAGAGCCTATCTCTGCACAGGTCAAGAAAGCAGTGCTGCTTTGGCTTTACATTTGTTGAACTTGATTCCACTAGAAATTTTTCTCTTGCTAGAAGAACACATCAATTATTATAACTTATCCATGGCTATCAATAAGGATATATTCTCATGAACCTTTATCCACTTTTTCTCTACATTCCCTGGAGGCTGAAAGAACTGAATAAGAAAACACACTGGACCTTGGACTGTGGTTGTAAAAACCAGGTAGGGTTTGTTCCTTGCATTCTATTTTATAGCTTAATCTGCTCTTTACACTAAGTAAGAAGAGCTTTCCAACTGAACAGTGCTGTGATGAGAAAATGTAAACTTTAGTGAATTGCCAAAGAAAGATTCCAGATATTTGTCAATTTAGTCATCAAGCACTATTTAGAAACATGGATAACCTGTGATGATCAAATTTAAATGTAGCCACAAAAATTGGGTAAGGATGTTGCCAGATGTGAAACATAGTAAAGTTCAATGTCACATATACGTTTTATTTTAATAAGTTATGTTAATAAGTGAAAATCAATTTCAGTCATGGCCAGACTGGATTAATATTTTCAAGCTCCCTCAGTTCATGAGGTGCTGTTTGGGACTTGGGTGGAGAGTCTTCTGCTGCACATTGTGCCACTCGTTACTGTACCCTCATGTCTCCATCAATTTCTTATTTATTCAAGGCATAGTCTGTTAAGTGCGATGGGCATTTGCAGTATGCATGATGCATAATGAGGGTCCAGTCTCAATGGAGCTTCTAAAACTGCCCATCATACTTCTCTTACTGGCTTTACCCATTTTTATCAAGAGGGAATGCTCTCAAGCTGTCAAAATCTTTCCAAATGACCCCACAGTAACCACTGTAGTCCAGAGTACTTCTTGGCTTGTTAAATATTAAAAATAGAATGTGAAAATCATGTTTAATTTGATTTTCCTAGTTAAGGAAAGCAAGTATTTGACAGAAAAATAATTGCCCTGAAAGTAAGAAAAAAGAACTAATTAAAAATGAGATTAAATAAAATGTTCCTGTGTGATCTCTTGAGCTAGTTTCTTTTCAAAGACATGCTTTACCTGGCACAATGTGTGGTTTTCGAGACCCCCATGTAAGGTTAAGTATTCCTTGGTAGTTGCCTAGAAACGATGACAATGACAGTTTGTTCTCATTAGGGACAAATAGCGCAGAAATGCTGTTACAGTTGTACTTCTGAACATTTAAATTTAATTAATTTGTTTTTGCTTTCTAAAGATGCAAGTTCTGAAATATTACCAGAAGTGTTACCACAAAATAGATTTCAACTTATGTGGATGAGTATGCACATAAATTCACTTGAAATTACCACTATTATTGTTGTTCTTATTCTTATTCTTATTCTTATTCTTATTCTTATTCTTATTCTTATTCTTATTCTTATTCTTATTCTTATTCATCATTAACTAGTGCTGAGCAGAATACAGTCATCTCGGCTTTGGACTTTTTTTCTATTTTGTTTTATTCCTGGCCTGTAGACTACTTTTTAAGAAGTTCCTCTGAAAAGTAGAAGTTTTCAAAGCTGTTGCTTGGAAAACCGTCAAGAAGAGCAGAAACCAACCCAAAAATAGCTAGCACGCTGGGAATTGGCAAGTTCTTCTCAGGAAGGAAAGCCCACAAGTTCTTGCTTTGCAGTTCACTGAAACACACTTCTACCCTGGGGTCATCTGGAGACACTCTTTGGGGCTTCCACAGCTACCCAGGCAGGGCAAGGCCAATCTGCACGAATTTCACAATTCAAGTGACCTGTGGAGTCACCATGGATCCTTTAACTTGGTCAGTTAGCAAAGCTGTGGCCCCAGGCCAGCTCCCTCTGTTTTCTGCCAAGGCTTTCCTCAATGGCCAGGAGATGCTGTGGCCAGCCACAGGAAGCACAGACCAGCCAAAGCACCTTCTATACAGAAATGAATTAAGATATGAAGCTTCAGAGCTGTAATTAGAAGAGCTTTAACCAGTTCAAACTGCTGGTAAGTGAAAAGAAAAAAAACCAATACTTTCAGGATTGGGAGGAAAACATCTTTTCTGAAAGTATTCCAAGCCAATATTTAATCCTGGGGACGGAGCAAGTGGAGAGATGAACCTATTTGTGATATTTAAGTACCACAGCCTGGCAATCCTGCAAGCTCACTCCACATTTTATCTGCAGCTTGCTTGTTACATCATATTTGGCTTGGATTCATATAATCGATTTTGAATTGATCTGATGGAGGGGAGTTCTGTACAAGAGTGCTACAAGTAATAGACATCTTATTTGTGGCCAGAGGCAGGAAAAAAATCAAAAGATCTACAGACTTTCACTGGAAGGCACTGCTATATTTAGAACCTATACTAGATTTAACACTGCATTTAGCCAAGTCTGTTCCATCCAATTAATTTTTTTCCTTTTTTTTACAAGAGAGTTGCAACAGATTAGGAGGAACAATTAAGAAAGACTAAGAGGGGAAAACATCAGATCATTGGGTTAACTTTTGGGATGTTTTGTTTTGCTGACTTTTTTCAAAAGGAAGACCACACAGCACATAAAAGATGATTAACAGCAGGGAACCACCTTCATGGTTGGACAGAGTTACATGAAGCCACCATGAATACAGGTTAGCAACCTCCACTCCTGCAAGAAGGGAAGATTTATCCACCCTGTTTCTTAAAGCAAGATAAATTCCACTTTATGGAGAAGCTTACAAACAGCTGGATTAGCCAGCAAGCTGGAGAGATATGACCAGAGAAGCAGATTTTATAAACAACAAAATAATTTGCCGTCTGGCAATGCTGGGCATAGGAGATGAGGGCAACCTCCATTTGGTTTAGGGAAATGAATACAAAGGCCATGACAGACAGGAAAGGATGCAAGCAAGATTACCACTGGCAAGAACATTTTCCACACAGTTGTTTGTCTTATCCACTGCTGCTAAATCAGTTTATAACCAAATCAATAGAAATTGCTGAAAGAGAATATGCAAGGTATTCCTCCAGAAGCTTTATGTTTCAAAACATAAGCCCCAAAAACATGGCACATGAGGGGAAATCTTTGGAAGAAAACATAGTTTATCTTGATTAATGATGACTGTCCAACAGCTATTTTTTTTGCTCCAGTTCAGATATTCTCCTGAAGGGGACTACAGAATTGAAGCTGAATCAAAGACATAGGTTTAAAAAAAAAAAAAAAAAAAGGTGGAAATAAACCACTATGTGCATCAAACTGGCTCATGTCTGTGCCCTGCTGGAACAAAAACTAGTCAGAATTATGAACAGAAAATAACGTTACCTATAAATTTATCTCCTTTCTCTTTCTTTCTCAGTTACCATTGGAAGTCAGGATATATTTTCAAGCCCAGTTCCATGCATGCTTGTCAGATGGCTATAAGGAAGATTTTTCACACAATGTAGAATTTGAGACATTTTCAAAGTAGTCATTTGATACTCACAATGTGTTACATCAAAGTTGCATCTGTCTTACATATCTGTATCTCTCCTCTCTGACTAGAACACAGAAATTTTTCTCCACAGAGAAATTGTAAGAAATGAATAAACAACATGTTCCCATGACAGTAACCCCTCCTTATCAAGGGAAGTATTTTTATTGGTACAGCTGCAATGGTGGTATAATGTTATGAATTCTAGCCTCTTGCAGAGACTTGGCAGTACCACTAAGATTGAATCTGCATCATCTCACACTTGACTCCATGCCAAAACCAACATTTTTACCTGTGGCAAATAAAAAGCAGCCTCAGGTTTAGGCAACAGGAGCTGTAACAGAACTACAGTGAGAATATGCAAATGCCATTTTGCAGCACTTTCAGTGCCTTGTGCAAGACAAACAGACTAACCCACTCAAAGAAAAGAGTTTCTTTGACAATTTGAAAGGTGCTTTCGTTATATATGAAAATTATAGGATTGACTGAAGAAAAAAAATTGAAAGAGAACACATCCATAATTCTGTTAAATCCATTTTACGGCCTGGTCTTGGCTCTGATTCATCTTGCCCAGAGACAAGTTTGTCTACAGCAATGAGTGCTTTTAGCCAAGTGTGTCATCACTCCCTGCAATGCTTTTCTTTACACACATTAAAAACAGGCTTTTACATAAGTAACTATTTCATAGCCCTTTCCTTAAATACAAAGTCATAAGGCAGATGGATGGACGTATGTACAACCACCATTAACTGCTAATGGAGCCATTTGGACTCAACAACGTGACACCAGCTTGGGATATTTTCTAGAAGAATTAATTTTTATAAATAAAACCTTGGCATCCCGAGACTGATATAATCCTGCTTTCATGCAACCAAATGTGTGAGACATTAAAGGGACACTGGTATTCTCCTTTCATCCCTCTCTGCTGAATTTTCAGTAATACCCTTTAATCACAAAACCCACTATCCTGATACAGAAATTAACTATATGACTCCGAACTTAAAAACCCACTTTCCTTTAACTTACTTTTTTTTTTTTTTCCTTAAAACAAGAGAACTCCTAAGAGAGTTATTTAGGTTTTGCTCAAGAAAATCCCTACATTGTCCAAAATCAAACTGAAATGCAACAAGAGTAAACGAGCAAATACAATGAAAGACTAAAATGTTAGAAGTCTTCTTCCAAAATAAGCATCTCCATATAAGGAACGAAAATCAGTACATACCCATTCATGTTTTTTGGGGTTTTTTTTGAGGTTCATCTCTATGGGCATCAGAGTTTTCCACATATGTGGAAGTCTATAAATTCAGCGCTTCAGTAAGAGGAACCAAGTCCTCATTAGAAAAAGAAAGATGGGTTTATGCTGGGGTCCTTCTAGAACTAAACTAGGCAAGTGGTGAAGTGATGCTGCAAGAAAGCAAACAGGGTGATCTCCTATTCAGAACATTCAATGGCAGATAGTTTCTGATTCTAGGTGATGCTGATGAACTCTTTCCCAAGGGGTTACCTGTAACAAAATAGCTCCGTTAAGGCTGTCAATGCATTAACAATCTTCACAGGAGCCGTCTTTGCCATTTGCATGTAAAGCCTTCACTTTAACAGGATCATTGCATATTTTTAATACATCTATTGAAAAGCTACAATCTCTTTTCCAGGCTCCCATGCAAACATTTATAGCTAGGTTAAAAAAAAGTCTATTAAAGAAAAAAGTTTATTAAAATAAAAATTCTTTCATAAATATTTAGTTTTTTCAACATTTACCTAGTAGTATTAATAAATAAGTAAAATTACCTTCCCCCACAAAATGAGATATACAAAATTTACAGTAGAGATTTAGCTTATTTTTTCCATCCTTGATTTTTTTAACAGATTATTTATTTCTCCAAGGTGAAGTCAATATATAAGTATAGGGGAGAAAATGCACAAGGAAATTACTCTCTCAGCCATTAGAACTTTTCCACTGGCAACTCTCCTTGTTTTCATCTGTGAATTTTCTAAAGTAATGGCCAATCTCAAACCATGTGCTGAAGTAACAATTTCATGATAAAACTAATCTTACCAATAAACATCTCTCTGAAACTTTCTTCTATTCATTTTCAAAGAGCCAGAAGGATTATGATAGTGGTTTGGATATTTTTTTTTTTTTAATTGCCCTCCAAGTCTTCCTTATTCTAGTATAATGCCCAGAGTCCTTAGCAAATACGAATTGCATCGAAAAGGGGAGGAAAAAAAAACCACGGCAAAAACAAACGTAACCTTAAAAATCACTGATGTAAGTAGGTTCATTTCTTGTACTAAAAACCATTTGAAAACTAATCTACTGCATGTTCTTTCCTTTCAGAAAATGTAAATTGATCTTTCAGTTTGAATACCTGTCAAAGTACAGCCGCTATAACGTTGATAAGTAATTTTGCCTGTCAGCTGATAATGTCTGATATGCTGCAAAATCACGCATCACTCCACAAGAGCTGCTGGACCAGTTTACTCCAAACCAGGGCGGGGGGGAGCTCCCTCTTGGAGGATTTGTCAATAGCATGAGTGAAGAATGCCTTTCTCCCATCAGCACCTCCCGAAGTGTCATGTGAATACATCACAAGAAAAGTTGATTAAATCAGTTGATGGCTTTTGCCTACATGACCTGACTGTCTTCCTCCTTTCCTCTCCTCCTTCCACACAGGAACGATAGCACAAACACCTCTGAACCAAAGGATGAGTAAATTTGCTAAAAAGCATTTAAGAAGTCACAGCCAGTGCTACTGGAACATTCTGGACAAAGTCACAGTGGTGCTGCTATGCAGAGACCCACCTCAAATACAATAATATTTAATAACCACTCTGAAAAAACTGGATGACACAGTGGCTCGCTTTACCAAAAAGGACAAGTCTCAAAAAAAGAAAAGAAAACAAAACAAACAAACAACAAAAAAACCCCAAAAAACCCACCAAAAACCAACCAACCAACCAACAAAAAAAACACCACCCCCACCCCCCCCAA
>VWZN01008666.1:1047598-1090656 GCA_013396955.1 Regulus satrapa
ACACTAGATATCCTTTTATTTAATCTACTTCATGTAAAAATCCCATTCAATGTTGTGATTTATTCCAGTTTCAATAAAACACACGTCATTGGGAAAAAAAAGCTTTTGGGAAGGGACAGAAGTATTTGCTATCTGCTGCTCTTTTTTTTGCTTGTGTCTAAACTTAAGGTTTAGCACTCAACCCACCCTATAATTTTGTACATTTAATGTAAGTTTCTGGGGGATCTAGCTTCCTAAATGGATTCTTTTTCAGAAAATACTGAACAAAAGCATAATTGCCTTGGATTTTAATGGAGCTGAGAATTCACTCTGTGAGCAGCACTCTTCCCATGACTTTGCTTTTTGAAGTAATATGTCTTGAATAACCCAGGGGCGTGTGCTCCTTCCAGGAGTACTGGAAAAGGACAACATCTAAAAAGTAAGAGCAACTCATTTAATAGGTGTACAGATCTCTGCTGAATACTCAAGAGTGACTACAGGTCTAGTGAAACTTTAAGACCATCACAGCAAGATGATAAGAGTCCCAAAAATTCATTTTCCAGATTTGATACATCATTTCTCATTTGCCTTTTATTCAGCAGCCTCCCTTTCCCTCACAAGTGCATATTTTTTCCACAAGCACTTGCTACCTATGAGAAATTACTTTCAGACTATTAACTGTCACTAAACACTTAATCTCAATTATTTGTTATTTGAGTGCAACTGGTCTGCCTAATTACTTGCTTCTGTCTTTCTGTGCCCTCAACAGATGGCTGAGCATCAAGAGAATAACCAAGAGTATAATCAAGAGAATAGCCAAGTTGAAAAATAACTAAACCTTTATTTTTTCTTTAGCCAAAGAAAGAGTGATGACATGCTAAAAATCACCAGTACTTAAATATTTGTGAGCAGTAGGTTACACACTCACAAGACAGAGTTTTGCACGAGCTCATCCTGTTCACAGAAGCAGCTGCTCTGCATGCAAATCCTTTCTGCTCCTCTGAGGTTTTTCCTATTTCCCAGTACTACCTCTGAATCCTGAACAGAAAGACATGCCCAGCAGGAAGCAAAGGGCACGTTTTGGAGGTGTCATTTCTCAGAGAGAGCTATGCAAGTGTACAAAGCAACAGGTGGCTTCTTTTAGCCTTGAGGATGACTGAAGGAACAAAGGAGCGGACCATACCCTTGAAGATTAAACTTTCAGCCCTAGAAACCAAATCTCACAGGTGCTGTTTGGGCCTGAGCAGATGCTTCAGCTCTGGCTACAGCTCAGGCGTGACCAGCTCTGCAGGCACAGATTTGTGTCACCACTCAGATACTCTTCAGTGCAGCAGAGCTGTTTGAAAGGCATAACATTACCCACTTCTCACAAAAACAAACAAATAAACAAACACCCTAATTTTTCCATTTCTGTCTTTGAATTTTCTTTTCAAGGGGTATTTGAGAAGGTGTCTGAAAGTTACCTGAACATCAAATCCCTTTTCCTTTGATGAGGGAATAGGGGAGAGCTTCATAAGGAGTGGCTTTTCCATTAGAAATCACAAAGACCTCCTAAAAATATGTACAGTTTTTGTCAGAGTGACAAAAAACCCACCATTCAGAACAAAACAAACATGCAAATTTTGGTTTGGCTTTTTAAAAGAAACAAACAAAAATAAAACCCTGTCCAAAGTCGGGAATAAAAAAACCACATTCCTAAGCATTGGTGCTATTGCAGTAAAAGGCTTGTGCATGGACAAGCTATCACTGTCATGCAAGGCAGTTTGTGAAATTAAACCTTTAGCCCTCAGTTGAGTTGTAGACTATCTCAAGTCAGTGAGGAATTCAACTATTCAGTCAGGAATTCAGCCATTCGGCCCTCACTCCTAGAAATTATGTAAAGTGAGCATCACATGCTCTGTTTAATGAAATCTAGCAACTTTTCTGTTATTTGTTATTACAGAAGTCTAGCTTTTAGCCTGGTATTCTTTAGTCTTTCTCAAGTGCTCACTTCTTTTGCCAAATGCAGACCAATTCCTTCAAGGAACACCCTTCTCCACCCTCTCCCCCTTCTCCTTTCTCAATCACACCAAAACTAACATTGTCTCTAAGCTTCTCTCTGCTTTCAAACACAGTTTCACACTTTCTGTCTCAACTCTTTTACATGCCTGTCAATCCCATTTGCTCCTCAGCGTTGATAAGACCAAACTGGCTTTGCTTTGAAACAACAGGCTTTTCTGGGAGTTATACTATTTCCTGAATATTGTTCAGATTTCCTGCAGAGTGAATTGACTGCAAAAGGCACACAGTTATTTTTAAATCGTCTTTTTTCTCTCACATTCTCATCTGTCCCAGATTAAAACTCAAAGGGATTTAGTATAGATGCTTCCAGCTCATCGTGACAGTCCCTCATACATTAATACCTCAGGTCATCACTATCAGGAGCTTGAAATGTTCCATGTTACATGTACAAGTTTAACTTCAATCTCTCAAAAACTTCTCATCCTGAAATTCTAAATATATTACACCTCTGTTTCTCCTAAATCTCAAATTTCTCAGACACAGAGCCTGAAACCTCCTGCTGGGATCAGAACTCCCAAAGTTTTTTGAAAGAAACCAGGTCCTTAGAGAGTGGGGTTCATCAAGTGGATCGTTAATAAGGGAGTCTGTAAGGTATTTGATTCCCCTAACCTCGTGAGAGCTTGGGTGCAAGGCAGGTCTGGATGATATGGTTAACATCCTTTTCAGTGAAAAAAATGCCTTACTTCTTCAGTACCTCAACAGGCTCCAAGTCACACCTACAGATAAACCTTTGAATAACCCCAAGGTCCAGAAAAACAGCCTCAAGACAAAATTCCTGACAGATGTGTACAGAATGTGTGTGCTGGTGTGTGTGTGTGTACAGAACACATGAGGGTGGCTGTGCATGACAGGGCTGTGCACAGGAATCTGAGTGAACAGTAAGCCAGCCCAGCAAGATATAGTGAAGGGGATGAAGGAGTGGAAGGAAATATCTGTGCAATGAGTAGGAAAATGTAGGAACTGATTTCTCAACACTTTTTCTATGTGGAAATACTCAAAAATGGTGCCGACACCTGCCTGTGCTTATAGGCTTTTTCTCTCCATTCTTCTAAAAGAACTAAACAAATCTGTTGACTGCTGAGCCAAAATTCCATTTTCCCAGCTGTTCTTCACCACTTGTCAGTCAATTAACACTTCCCAGGTATCACAAGGCCTAACAAAACTTGGCTAGAGTTGAGTTAGAGGGACCAAAGTAATGGTCTTAGACAATGCTGCCACTCATTTGTCTTTAACTTAACTTATAACACTTAGCTAACTATTGTTAACCAAGCTTTTAGAGAGGGTCAGCTTTGAGAGAATTATTGAACACAGAGTATTCTTTCTAATAGTGGAAGAAAAACCCAAAGACTCTAATTTACATGGACAAAGGTAAAGGAATTCTGAGCAAGGTGTATTTATAGCACCTCTCGTAAAAGTCAAAAAGAAAAGGTTCAGCTGGCAGAGAAAAGGAGATGTGGTGCTGCTTTAACCTAAAAGCAACCAGACGTTATTGCTGTGTTAGTCCTATTCCTGTATTACTTTCCTCACACTAACAGAATGCTCAGATCAAAACCTATTTCTGGGTTAAAGAGATGAATTGGGATGCAATTCAGCATCAAAAAGTCACCTCAGTACACCCTGCAAGCAGTGTCTACTGCCCTGTGAGGGCAATGGTCCCCTCTTGATCCTTTCCAGCACAGCACTGGCCAGCAGCTCCATCGCAGTTCCCTGGCATTACCTGCTCTCCTTGAGGAATAAGATATTACTTGATATCATCTCACAAGCATCAAAATAAAAGTGACCTGAATAATAGCCTGTTATCAGGGAGATGATATTTGTTGCCCTTTTTCCTGTATGTATAAAGAAGATATTAATAAGAGCAGGACAGAGACTGATGTAATGCAGCGCAGATCCACTAAAATCAGTGAAATGAAGCCAAATGGGATGGACTGAGGATCTGGCCCTTTCCCAGCGACTTTTCTTTTTGTTCATTTCCTTGTAAAGCAACTGCAACAAAAGGGAAATATAACCTGGATACAGGTCAGCTGCCAAACTAATACAGACTTCCCATAAATGACTGGAAGGATTTACAGACATAATCCGTGTACAGCAGAACTCAGTATTGCCATGGAAACAATTACATTCAAGGAGCAAAATGCAATTGATACCATCCATTTGAAAAGCAGTTAAAACTTGTTATGCACTTAGAGTACAAGGAAATTAGTTTGCTAATTAACACTGTTCCCAGCCATTGTGATTTTTTCCTGTAGTGGTGAGAGTGGCATTTGCTGCTTCGCCTTCCCTCCTAATGCTTCCTCCAACAAACACATTTAGCTTAAATACAATATATCAACATTTGTTTCAAGTCACGTAATAAAAGCTCAAACTGCAACTAGTCTTTATCCTTTCTTTTTCAGCCAATGCCTCCAATAGATCCTTTTTAATCTCCCCTAATGTTTCTAATGTAATGAATCTCATATATAATGACATTATAATGGTTAGAAAGTGCTTATGCAAGCCTTCCCGAAAGAAATAGACTTCAGACTCTTTAAACAAAAAGCTAAAACAACAATAACAATCCCCCTCCAATAAAAACACCTTTTCATTAGCTGCAATTCTCAGGGAACTGCTTGATTACAAATTATGATTTCTAATATCCCATTTCTGGTTTTGCATGAGGTCAGTCACAAATTTCCCCAAATTTGCAACAGAAGAAGGGTTTAATGACCCCAAATGACACCTAGCACTTGGAAATGCAATGCTGCATGTACGTTAATATAAAAACTTCTCTTCCTTATGACAATTTTAGCATAATCTTCCTGACACCACAGGCTACTAGGAGAGATTAATCATGTAGATGGTGCTCTCTCTTTATGTCTCCAAGAAAAGGGACATGGGTGTATTACACTTGCAAAATTCCAACATAGAAGCCAGTGAAAATACTTCAGGCCATGTAAATTCAGTACCCTCTGTAGCTCAGGAGATCTTGTTTCATTCCACTGTCCTGCAGGCATTTACTCAAACCACCTAAAAGGGATGTGACTTTGCTTAAATGTCTCCTTTAGCCACTTGACAGAGATGAAACTCCAGAGAACAATTCAGATCTCAGCTGGGCTCATTGGCTCCATGGAGGTTCTTCTGTCTCTGTTACCTACAGAGAGACTGCCACATGATTAACTCCTGTGATGGGGGTAAGTCCAACCCAAGGGACCACATTAATGGAATAAATAATATTGTCTCCCCTTCATCTTGTGAGAAACTGAAGCTCTGAGAGATGCTGTCACCTGAGTTTTATTAAGCAAAGCAAAAGGAGCACGTTTCCAAATCTCTCATCCCAATGAGCTCTGCAGGAACATAAGACCTTCTATCACTCATCTGTAACATTCAGTTACAGATACCGATTTTGGCACCAGCTGAAATGAGACCAAGTCCCAAACTACTTTTATTTCTTCTTTTTCAGACTCTCACATCCTGTCCTAGGCAGAACAGTCTGCAGCAGCTTTTTAATCTGTGTGCAAAGCAACAGCATGTTTCATTTATTTCTTTCTCTTCTGTCTCAGAGCTGCTGTCTGAGTGAGCATAAACGATTTCCAAGCTTCTCTCATTCATACACTGGTGAGCTGGAGACAGCTGCATTAGCCACACTGCCAACAAACAGCACACTTAGGGACAAAAGCACCCTTCAATCCTAAATACTGGAGACATCCTGTTAGAACAACACACCTCCTAGCTAAGATTGTGTCCCACCCCTCATCTTCAAGGAAAGAAGCACTGCCATGGGACTCTAAATACACCCACGTCCAGAGGTACCCCTAAATGTGGCTGGAGTTGAATAAAATCCTCAGGCATTCCCAAAAGTCCATTTTGCATTATGGAATCTAAAAACCATGTCTAAAGGTAAACCTACACCTAAGAATTTTGCTGGACAGATTTTGGTGCTTATAGAACTAAGGCAGTCTTTTAGCAATTCCCAAACCAATTTGAGTTACTAGATTCTAGGAAATGAGCCAAACTAAAATCCAAAGCAACAACCAACATAAAAAAGAAAAGTTTACTTGCTGCACTTTGCTTTATCACAAGGCCATAATCATCAAGGCAGCTTTCAGGGTTATACTAAAAGACAGAAAAGCAAATCAAGTTCCTGATCTGCACAAAATCCCCTTTTGATAAGAACTGTTTGCAGAATCAGGACTCAAGGCTAAAGAAATTAGCTTTTCAGTCTTAAAACTGGAAACTTTTGAATAGCAAATAGAACTACAAGTAATCCTGCTATGTCTAATCATAAGATTACGGGTTGGAACCTCAGCACCATACATGTGATTATGCTTTGAAGTGTCAGAAAAGGTGGACTGAAAGTAGCCTAATAATTTTCCTTTCACCCTGGCCAGGCTGCAGGAAAAGACAAGGATGACCTCCCACATATTAATTTCAGAGAATGAAGGAAAACATACAAACCCCCTAATAAAATCCTAATTTCCTGATTCATTTTGAATGTTAGAGAAAATGAAGCTAGCCTCACAGAGAGACTTGCTGGCCATATATGATTAGTGACCTTATCCTGACTGTCAGTTCCTCACTACATCTTGGCTGTGCTGGCTGGCCTTAAATTTACTCCAAGATCCCAATAGCATCATCTCCCCACGTGGGACATTAAATGCAGCTTTCCATCCATCATACCCCTAACCAAACAGAAAAAACAAGGGGAAAAAAGTCCTGAACAAACCAACACCCCAACACCCCCAAAATAGCACAATAATTTTACTTCCAGCCACATTATCCTTTTGCTAAGATCCCGTTCTTTGAAAGACAAACTTTTAGCTAATCATAAGACATTAGTTATGATCCTATAACCCTCCCCCTACACAAAAAAAACCCCAAAAAAACCCAAAAAATTAAAAACCCTTAAAGAAGGCTAGAGCATATTAACAATATTTTGTGCCTCTCTTTGGGAGTCAAATGCTTCTCAGAGGTAACTTAATAGCCAATGTCCATACACTTGATGTCAAGCATTGCCACTCAATTTAATTTACTCACCTACAAAGACTGCCTTCCTGGGGATATCAATATGCAAGATTGGAAACAGTTGGTGAAACCAGAGGAAGAAAATAGACAGAATGAGAGTACGTTAGGTGTTTAACTTGCTTATGAAGTAGACTCATTGTACCTACCCAGGGAAGGCACAAACCCCAACTGTGGAAGCAGAGCTAAAAGAGAAAACAGCTAATACAGGAAAAGGAGGGATGAATTTAATGCCTCAGCAGCCTGACCTTTACAGTAGAATAACCACAAAGCACAATATCTTGCCTCAGGGAAGAAATAACGTGAGCTCTAAGAACAACCCAATACTCTGACCAGAAGCCTGATGACTCTTATATGCTAGAAGGCTGAAAAGGTCATTACAGGTCAACCAAAAAGTCACTGAAATGCTTACATTTGACCTTGCCCTTGGGTTTACTTGCAGCTACAGAGCCTGAATATTTATTTCACTGTATTCTGTAGTCTAGGGGAAAAAAAAAAAAAAAAAATCCTTGTTTCCGTTGGTCTTATAATTGGCTGCAGCATATCCCAGAAAGACCACACTATGGGCTGCTCACTCCACATATCCCTGCCAGTGGCAGCTGCATGAACAACTCAGGGGGAAGCAGAGCCATCCAAACTGAGTGCCCTGGTCAGGGAATTTGTAACCCACCAGCTCTGTGGATTTCTGTAATAACTTCTCTTCATAGGGCAGAGGCAGGGAAAGGATTCAGGAGCACAGGTTTTTAATAATTTTCTTCTCTCCCAAGGCAGAATTATTAGAGACTTAGACCAGGGCATCTCTAGGTAGTGTTTTTTCCACATCTGTAAAGTGTGCTCTGTGCTCCTCTGTGAAGACTAAATTAATGCCAACATGTCAGGTCTGCAGCAGCTTTTATTGAGAAGCTCCAAGGAAGGAGTCCTGAACTTCAAGGACAGAGAAATTATCACTAGCACCAAGAGAAGCTCCATCAGTCATTTAAACTCCTCCTTCACAGTTGCAATATGGCACAAAACACACACATGTTGTGCTTCTTAGCAGTGTAAGTAATAAGAAGAATTTTCTGTTCTACCTCACTGGGCACAGCAGCACCAGTTTGTCATTGAATGACAATGGAATTTGACAGGAAGGCTGAACTGCACTCATGGAGCCTGGCACAGCACCAGGGTGGGCCCACTTTGCAAAGGGCACATAGCGACAGACTGTCTCCAGGGTATGGAGAAGCCAGGAAAAGCTGAAGCACAATACTAAAAAAAAACATGTAACATGCCCAGCTGCATTCTTGCAGTAGGACTCAGGTTGATGGGTGGTGACTATTCTGCTCTCTCTTCAGCAAATTAGAACAGTTGAATATTTTAGTACAAAATATATCTGGGAAAGGTTTTACTCAATTCCAAGAGCTGAAGAGATTGAGTTGACACCCGGGGAGTGTGTTAAGGTCTTCACAGACATCTTGAGCTGCAGAAAGCAGTCCACCCATGGTCTAATTCTCAGTGGTACAACTGGACATGCAACTGAGTTTTCAAAATTATCTGTGTTCTCTTATCTAAAAATCAGATGCTGAGCCTCTATATGTGCTTAGGTTCCCTCTAAGGTCAAGGAAGAAACAAGACAGGGGCATCCCCCATCGTCACATAATTGCTGCACAGATATTATGACCAACCAGCACAAATCTCAAGGAACC
Source organism: Regulus satrapa (assembly GCA_013396955.1). NCBI lineage: Eukaryota > Metazoa > Chordata > Aves > Passeriformes > Regulidae > Regulus > Regulus satrapa. The sequence continues at coordinate 1,056,319 of VWZN01008666.1, forward strand.
AAATTGAATTGCAAGCCTCAGTATCAGGGACATCTTACAAGGTGCTTCAGAAAACACCTATCCAAGTAAAAAATTTTGTCCTAGCTGGAGTCTGGCCAGCTTGATGTCCTCCATATGGCAGTAAGTCCAAGGGCAGAGTGTTCTCTCCCAGGTAGCTAGTGAATTAATTGCTATACAGATAGAAAGTAGCATTTATTTCCTGAGGTATCCTGGGCTTTAGTTCCATTCCCATAATCCCAGTATTCATACAATCACAGAGATTCTCCCTAAAGTGACAACAGTGGTTTAAACACAGGTCAGTCACCTCAATGCTTTACCTGCCACCAATCACTGCTCTTTGTTTCACTGTAGAAAGAAGATATCTTTACAATGAGACTTCTGGAATAAGTAGAAAAGTGTCACAATAATATTTTTTATTAACAGTTTCAAGATTTGATCGGAATAAAATTTATTCAGCATTTAAACTGCAGAATCTCCATCCAGCAGTGGGTTGAATGACAGGAAATATGTGATGAGATAAGTCTAAAGATACTTAAAATTAGAAGATGTCTAATTATCACAATTATCAAGTTGGAGACAGCAGGATGGAAATGGTCAACTCAGCTTAACTGGTCACCATCTGTTACCATCCACATTCTGGGAGTTAAAAAGTCAACCTGGTCTGCCAGGGTATTGCTAAACTAGTGCACATCTGGCTCTTGAATATTTGAAAATAACCATTTCTCATATTATCAGCTATTGATTGCTCCCTTCCAGAAAGTAGTTTAGTATCTCAAGGCACACATCTGCTGAATTAATATTTTAACTTGCTTAAATGCAATTATAGTCTCTTTACACAGGGGAAAGGCACTTTCCTAGCCCTGTGTACTGAGCTCATGAAAGTCATCTATGCACAAGATTACAACAGTGTCTTCACTCAGCCAGTGCCCTCCTCCTCCTCTCTTTGAAGTGAGCCATAGCCCCTCAGCCAAAAAGTACTGCAGTTTCTTTGAAAGTTCTATTCTGTGAACCCTAATATTCATGATTAACAAATACCTTCAGTTGCCTTTTTTAATAGTTTTAGTAACTAATACAGAGAGATGCAATTAAAAACTTAAACACACAAAGCAAGCCATTGTTAAGGGATTAGAAGCTATCAGACACATGAAACCAAAGAACAAATCTTAGGATTTAGGTCTCACTGACACTCAGGATAGCGTGTTTGGCAATAGAAATTGTCCTGTCCTTCAAGAAGAATTCTTGTTCTTCTATCAGAAGCAGAAAGGAATAAAATATCATGACAGTCCCTCTACATCTCCAGGAACATTAATTCGAGGTCTGGCCTTGGTTTAGGACTATCCTTGGTTGTATCCCTGCATCAAGTTTTTGTTTACCTGAATGTTCTTGAAACTCCTTCACTGATTTTCATATTTTCTTCCATGTGATGTAATATGACCATGAACAGAGTCCATTGATATTTAAAGATCTTTCTTCCTTCTCATCATTTATTACTTGTTCAGTGAAAAAAAAAAAATTGTTCTGTGAAGTAATGAATCCTTCACATTCCTCTAAAATAAAACAAGAGCTTCAGTAGTACTTCTGGCTGCTCCCTAAATTTCACTACCAGAACCCATTTTTTATTCTTGTTCACATAAATCACTCAGCTGTTAACTGAACACATACTGAAGAGCAAACAGGAGATATGTACCACTTCCCTGCAAGCTGCCTGCAGCTTGGACCAGCCCTCAATGTTAGCTCACAAGTAACTTCTGATAAAAGAAAATCAAAATCTACTGCCACGTTTAGCCTTACAAGTGATGCAAATGCTCTCCACTAGCTTTAGTTTCAGCACAGCAGACTTTGGCTATTAAAGCAGTGTTAGGAGACCTTCATTCAACACTCACTACCCCAAACCATTCAAATTGTCAGAAGACCCTCACAATCCATATAGATGTCTCTCTTGAAACCCCTGTCTCTCCTTCAGCAAGCCTTGTAAAGGCTGCTCTGTGTCTCTTCTGTGCCTTGGGCTGGGCTCTGGTGGGATCAGCTCTGTGTGGGCACAGTAAGTCCCCTCCCAAGGCAGCCCTTGCTCATGCTATAGTATAAAGAGCCCAGTGGCTGATAAACAAGGAAGCACAAACATCTTAGCAGTGCTTTTATTTAATTGGCTTAGAATAGCATAAACAGTCTGTGGGAACATATTTCAGGGTAAAGCTAGCAAAGCCTTCAGGCAAACTATAGCCAACAAGGGAGGAACACAGCCCAGTATCTTTGAACTGTGAGGGATAAGCCACTAGACTAGGACATCAAATGCCTATTTTGCATTTCAGCCCTATCCTCCACAAGACAGGGTATGGAGAATACCCTTTGTCCCCTGCTAACCCATGCTGCTTCGGGATACCAGGGTAACTGTTTCTGTGCATCTCCACTCTGTCCTCACATCAAACAGGGGTTGTTTGGGGACTGAGAGGAAGAAGAGGAAAATTGCTGCCTCAGCACAGTTAAGGACAATAATCACATCCAAGGGAGCATAATGATACATAATTTTCCTCCAATATTTGGGGGCAAAGGATTGAGGAACAATGAATGGGAGAAAATACCATCCCCATTAATGCACACCACAAAGTTATCTGTAAGATACTCTTCCATCTACTGAGGATAATCTAGACTTGCAATCTTGTCTAAGAGAGCAAGTCCCTGGGGAGCTTTTGTTTTGTACTATAAGTAGATATCGATGAGGGGAAATCATTCTTTCATGCCTAAATGTTTTTGTAGTATTGTTTTGCAACAGGATTTCAAGAGTTACATTATTATTGTTCCTGAATTCTTCTTTTCTCTCCTGGACTATTCCTCCAGGCAAGCTGTGGCTTACTTTGGACTTTTACAGAAGACATTCAGAGGCAGAGGAGATAAAAATCCAGTTAACTTAACAGGCAGTAAAGTGTAGCACTGAAAAACAAGCCTTAAGGAATGCAATAGTTAAGCCAGCAGAAAACAGCACTGTTTTCTGTAGCAATTTAGGGCCTTCATAAAAGACAAGAGAGTCTAATAATGTGCAGCAATGGAGAGGGATGTAAAAGCAAGACATGTCTAAGCCCTACAAATAGCCTCATCCAGCTCTGAGTTTGAAGGCAGGGTCAGCCTGCCAGGCAAGCCAATACCCAATTTCAATAGGCACGCACCTGCTAGGCAGGATCCTGGCACTGTGTGCCACAATGGGATGAGCAGTGCCACCACCTTCCTAGTGCCTCCACCCTCCTGGCCCCACTCCTGCTCCAGGAATCCAAGCAATGGAGGGGGAAAAACCTGGCTGCAAATCTAGCAGAGCAGCTGAGGAATAGAGACCAGAAACTGGGACTTACTGTCCATCAAGCAGTGAGCCAATGACATCTGCCATGTCACGGGTAATTGGAGTTGTACCCAAATCTGGCTTCAGCTTGTCCACTTGAGCTGAAAAAAAATCAGGTTATTTCATTGGTGAAAGCATCTTGTAAAGTCTTCAGCTTCATTTGTGCAAGACTTCACGGTGTAAACAAGGATGACATGGACATGCTAAGATACTTTGAAAGGACAATACAGGTAGCCACAGCAGTGACATGGGCTCCAACAAGCCCACCCAGATACTCTTCATCATAAATGAAGCCCATACTGCTAGATAAAAGCTAACTTTATATATATACATATATGTATGATGTGCAACCCAGTACCTGTACTTCAAACAGCAGAAGATCCCAGCTTAGCTCCTGATCTGTCACCAACAAGTTAAGTGTCCGTGAAAAAGTCACACCACCTTCCTAGACCTGTTTAAACTGCAGAGCAGGGACAGGAAAGGCAGTCTGCTATTACTTGGGACCTTGATCTTGACTGGGATTTCTGATGGCTCAATAATCCCAATAATAAACATTTCACAGACAAAATTACTGAGAGTCATCCTCAGGCACTTTACACATTGCATATGTATTTATTCTAATTTAGGCATCTATGTGTTAACTGTAGGTGAAGGCATCACCTTGTGCTTTTATTACCCAAAATCCAAAGAAACTGCACATCCTAAAAGCCCCCTCATTGGATGAAAGAAGCTGAAACACAGAAGCCGGTAGAATGCCTTTAGCTATAAATCTGCATGGTAAAAACTGGTCTCTCTTTCCTCCAGTCTGTTCAAATTGGCTTTTATCTATGTACTGAGAAACCCTGCTCCATACACAGTCTGAGGTAAAACATCCATGGTAGGCACTTGGAGCCTCCAGGGGCATTGATAACTGAAATAATTGGCATTTTACCACCAGAGACTCAGAGAAGTCACCTTCCAACTACAATGGTTTGCTTCTGACAAAAGTCAACCGAGGCACATAATGTCGTTGTTCCTCATTAGCTTTCCATTAATGATAAAATTTCTGATTTCAATATTTAATACACCTCAGAGATCACAGTGCATAATTTAATGTGCAAGCTGATAATTTGCTGATCAAGGTACATGCTTTGCATTAAGGCAAATTGTTGCACACTTTGCTGGTTAACACACACACACACACATATGAGCAAACCCTATTGCTCTTTTCTACCAGCAAAGCATTGTCCTCTCTGGAGTTTAGTTGACAGCTGAACTCTACATCTCATTCCTTTTATATGTAGAGTGTAAAAGCCCTGTCATCTCTACTTGAGCTGTTTTCCATTCTGGTGCACTCTTTCCTTGTACATACATTATCTCAGGACACCCTTGGTAATGGTTAAGTATCCCATGTTGAGGTTGCTGTGTCACATGCCTCCCAGTATTATAGGAGTATGCTTCTCAGCAGTTTACGGGTCTATACCTGAAACCTCTCCTTGTTTGGAATTTTAGGCACAGAGACCAGCAATTTGGGCAGGAACTATGCTTTGGGGATTTCTACACTTTCATAGTCAGGCACAAAGGCACTTGGATAATGGTAGATACAAATTGTTTTTGAACTGGTATATTCAAGGGTATATTCAAGACTTTGTGGAAATGGACACGAACACTACTGTAGAGTTTGACTAGGGCAGAATTCCAGGTAACAAGCAGAGACAGTAATTCAAAAACCTCACTTTGCTCCAGGGAGCAGAAAAACCCAGGTAGCAAACCTTGCAATAATTCAAAAACTAGAAGGGTAATTTTTCACTTTCCTGCTCTATTAATTCACGTGCTTTTTTTTTAGGGTGAAGAAAGTTCAGTCAATGGATAGGTGCTCCTAGCCAATCAACAAAATGCAGGGGAAGGAAGAAGGCTAGGGCAGCTACTCCTGAGTAGCTCAGGAGCATTACAATAGATCTCACTACTATTATCTGGGCTATATAACTTACAACTGCTGCTGATTGGCGTGATAAACATCCAAACCAATTTTATTTACACTGTAAAAATTGGACAGAATATCAGCAAGCTCTGGAAGTCCAGACAAAAGGCAAGGTTATTCCTGGAGGTAACATCCCTCCCCTAAAAACAAGGATCAAACATCATAGGGTTTATGCTGAAACCATTCTGCAACATTTTGCCTGATCACTGCCCATTAATATGGAGCTAAGTCCCTATGAACCACTTAGCAAACTTCCCCCCCAGGTATGAATTTGTCAAGATTTCTCACAGCCTCTGTGTGCCTGAGATCCCAGAAGGTACCAGCAACTTGAAGAGGTTTTTATATTTCCTCTCTATCTTCAAGCTCAGTCAAATTAATAGGACTATATTGGCTCAGCCAATCACACTGGCAGAAATTGAGCTGGCTATTAATGACTTTAAGCAGAAGCAGGCCCTGGGCTAGAAGAGCTCCCAGTGGAACACTGCTCCAAATTTCAGCAAAAGCCAAACTTCTTGTAAACATTGGACAAACTTTTTTTTCTTACCCTTTCACTGCCAATTCCGACCTCCCCAAAAGCTCTCTGTGAGCAGCAGTATTCCTTACCTTTTGTCCGTGTGCAAAGTGACTGATCCCACAGAATCATAGACATTGTCCCTTTTCCTTCTTTCTGTTAAGATATTTGGAAAACTTTTCTCTCCTGAGGATAGCTATAACTGAATGTTCTTCACACATGATTTCACGTGACTATTAATCATGACAGGCTTTGTCCTTTTATTATCACGCCAGTTAAACTCTCCTTTGAAAGCCAAGGAAAGGCAATCTGTGCTCAGGAAAAGAGAGGAGACTCTGGCCACTCAGAAAGTATAAGAATATACGAATGAGGGGGAATTAATTTCCACAACCCACAGACAAGTTTTCAACAGTTCATTAGTCTGGATATTTCCATTGTTTGCTATCTAATTTTGGGTCTAGGGGACTAGGGAAGAGATCTGTTATTTGCTTCATATGCTGAGGGTGTTGGGAAGCAGGGCTGAGGCTCCCCCACATCCTGCCAGTAGAGCATCCTACCCACCATATTACCAAGTCTTTGTGAGTAGCCATCCCCTACCCTCTCCTCCCAGTGACTCCTAAGGATTTTATTGTGCCATGGCATTGCTGTGACACCAAAGCATGTTCGTGCTCCGCCTGGCTATTCCTGGGAGGAGAAAATCCTGTCTTGGTCTGACTGCCCACGGTCAGGAGTTTCTCTCTCACCAGTAGTGGATTAACACAAAAGTTGATTTTTCCAAAGTAAGACTATGGGAAATGCTCCTATACCAGGGGATCTTCCCATAAATTTTGGCACTCGTTTATTTGTATAGGTCATGCACCCAGATTCAGCTGCCATAGCTGGGATGGCATGTCTTGCAACTTAGAATGGAAGAGACAGGGAGGCATAAACCTATATGTGAAGGCAGAGCTTGCTAGAGCATTCCAGGCACTCACACACACATTTCTGTCCTGCAAAAACAGCAGGAGTAGAAAGCCCATAGATTCCAATTCTCACCTGAGTTTCCTGCACTCAACCATTATAACTGTAGAGGCAACAATCCTTACCTACTTTGGGAGCGGCAAAGCGGTTCTGGTAAGCCCAAGTACACTTCAGAGCCATGTATCTCCTGTCAGTCCTTTCTGGTTATCTGTAATGTACCAACAGGTTAATTTCCTCTAGGACACTTTGGGAATTGATGGAGGTATCTGCATTAAGAGCCTCAGCTTCCTCTACCCTCTGCAGATTGACAGTTAGTCCAGCCCAGTAAATCCCATGGATAGATGTGTCACATCCTTCCCACACCTTGGACAGTTAAAAGAACCTCTCTCATGTATCACTAGTGATTCTATTTCCCTCCTACTAGGATACTAGAATCAGAAAAGTAACTATCTTAATACTACTATCAAGTTCTCAAAAGCAAAGTCCAGATCCACCCAAATATTGAGGAATCTATTCCCATTCAGGCAGCAATAGACTCTCATTCCTACAGGAGATGGAGGGCACTGAAGCACAACTATGTAACCACCCATCAATCTGAGCCATCCCTTCCTCCAGCTGTGCCAACTTAAGTTCAGTGTTTTGCAGGTGTGTGCACAGCAGCAGTCTTCCAACTAAACCACTCTCCAAACCTCTTAAAAGCCAGAGATTTTAGGTTTTGAAACCTTAAATGCAAAAAGTGCACTTCACAACAGCTCCTGTGGGTATTATAAGGAGCAAAAAATGCTTTTAAGCGCTCTTAAGAGAGAAGAAAATGACAATGAAATTGAGGGGAAATGGAGAAAAGGATAATCACACCACAAGTTGCTGCTCTCATCTCCTAACTACTTCCAAGACAGCAAGAACCCAGGCAGCCAGCAACAGCTGCCACCCTATTAAACTTAACAATTTACAGGTGCTCGGAGGGAGCACTTGCGAGCAATTAGCCGAACAAATTCACTTACTTCAAGATGCAGGGCCTCCTCGGCTGCTGCAGTTTGGCTGTGCTCTGCTGGCTCTGCCAGCTGGAGGACTGCCAAGTTCCTCCCGACCAGAGGCTGGCGGGAGGGTGCTGAGGGAGCTGGGAAAGCCTTGCTCCGCCCCAGGATCCTGCATGGGATTTTACAGGTGTGAGGAAAGTATAATGGGCTTTTCTCACTCTGCAACTGCTCTCTGCCCATAGAGGGGATGGGTGCCGGTCATCAGGGTAAACATCATCCCTGCAGCTGGGCAAGCAACCTGCTCCCACTCTGGCTTTCAACCCCCAAGCTTTCCGTCTCACTGCCTTTTTCCATGGCTAGCATAATGGCCTCTCCTTGATTCTATTACTTGACAGAAATGTTAATCAATAGCAATATGCACTGTCTAGCCAAGACACGGCTACAGTGAGGCCACATATTATCAATTCTTTGCTTACTCGAGCTGGAAAGAAACATGGACAGTTTGCTGAACACAGTCCTCTGCAACTCAGTGGAACTACTTGTATTTATTCCTTCCTGATGAAACTCCATCTGAGTGATTTAGGAATCAGATAAAAGGAAGCTGGGATGATTGTTTCCACTCTGGAATAAACAAATAAGAACACTTCATGATATTGTGTCTGTCTCTGTGCTACTCTTTCTCTTCCAGTTAATCTCATTATTACAAATTAGGGAGTTTCTCTTGCAGTTGAAAAGGTGTATTCTAACACACAGAAAGGAAATAAAGTATTTTGCTTCAGATCTCAGCTGCAGTCAATTTATTCTTTTAGCCTCTTAACTTGAAAACCATAAGGCTTTGGTGTCTTTGCCTGTATCAAAGTCACACACAAATTGAAACAGCCCCTGCTTACATCCACTCAAATTCACTAACACCAATGCTCTCATTTTGCAATGACCTGAAAATACTTCTGTTCTCTCTTTGTTTCTACCTGCTTCTTTATTAGTGTCTTCCAATTAAACAGCAGAAAAATTCAAAGTACCTTCAAATTGAGGATAATCCAAAATGAAAGCTGGCTTGAAGGCTGAAATCAAAGAGCTGAACAGGATATCTTTACTTACAGCAAACAGTCCCATGATAGCATCTAGGAGAAATGATGGCTTTCCTCCATAAAAGCCAGGGTCATTCTTGCTGTATAGGAATACAAAGGCACAGAGTGCAGTGCAATAAAAAAATGTTGGAGTATAATCCCCAGCTACTGCAAATTGGCATCCTACTTCTTCATGTATGCTCAATGACAATGTTCCCAGTGCTCAGAAATTTCCTTTTCCTCTGAGAATTCCTCAAGTTGGGCAAGTGTGGCACCTAAGAGCAATATGAGAGGGACTGATGTTATAAACTCCTTGCTAAATCAATATTTTATTTAACATGATAATTAGAGCAAATATCACAGAGACTTTGGATGATGTTGCAATTTTAAATTGGCCTGGAAGCACTTAAATTTAATGTTCAAAATTGTCAGCACTCAGGGATCTGGCTATGATGCTGTTTTGAATGTCTTATTAGCACCTTTAGGAGGAGCCTGGTTCTTGGTCTCTGTGCAGTGGTGGTTTCCTCAAGGTATACAGGATGTCCCAACGGAAAATACCTCTCTGAAGCCAGCAGGGACATGGGCTGTTAACAACAGAGCTCCCCACAAAACCAGAAATGTCCAAAATAAAGAATTTCATCTCCCTAAACTCCTACAAACTATGAAGACGACAATGATAAAGACCAGTATAAGTAAGTGCTTTCATTAGACACCTGAAGCTACTGGATGGATCCAGATGAGGTGCATGGGAATTGCTAAATTTAGTAGTAATGCTGCCTGGCTGTGGAATAACAGGGGAGCAAGAAAGACTGAAGATTTTTGCCCTTTCTGCCATGACTTACTCAGAGAATTTTAGACTGCCTTAGCCATGGCAAGCAGTCAGTCACATATTGCAAGAGCACTTTCATGTGCTCCAGCTCAATTTATTATGAGATCCAAAAATCAGATGATGGTTTCTCATATTGTAACTCTTAACTGAGTGGTAACCCTGCAGCTTCACCTCCTATTTTCATTCTAGCTGCTGTTTATTGCCAGAATTACAGCAAAACCCCCTTACTTTATGAAACACCAAGATGCTTAGATTAAGCTTTAGGCTGCTTGAGGTATTACAGAAAGATAACATCCATTGAGAGATGTGTAGGCTTAGTCACCCAATAAACAACATTTTTACCAGCTGGGCATCATGCCTGTATCAGATTGTACCTTATGTATTGTATTCTCTAGTCTGTAAGTGCTTTTCTGGGGTCAATTAGAAGCAGCATTAGAGGCAAGAAAAAATCCTTACTGAGGAATTTCACCACTAGAAGGATTTCTTGGCTGCAAATCAGCTATGTTGTTGAAAAACAGGTATGCTTTAAGTAGACCAGTAACTCATATTATTTGAGCAGATATCCTTCTAAACTCAACTGGGCTCTTCAGTTTATTCCAGAGCACTCAATCTATGATATAACTTCTGTGCAAATAGCAGAGAGCCAGGAGAGGGTGCTCAACAATAAGCAGAAGATCCTGTACACTGATCAGGCCCTGCCAACAGAGACACTTGCACACAGCCACTGACATGGTACTGACATGGAGAAGAGAGGACTTCTTAATTCATATTTTAACATTTTCAAAGGGATTTTAATCTAGCTCCTTTAAAAAAAACCCACCATTTTTTAATATGAACAAGCCTACTTCATAAGATTTTAAAAATGTGGGATTCTGCCAGCTGGACTTTAAGTATATAAAAAAAAATATTTCACCCAAATCTTGTGTGTCCTGTCAGCAAAAGCTATGAAAGTCTCAAGTCAGTCCACAGAAAACACAAACATGGAGATCTTGAGGAATCTGAATTAGTGGAATTTTTAAGTTGCTTGGACAAAAATATTATGTCCTAATGCCCCAAAGTATTGAGATGTTCAAGGTTTTTCGTCAAGTTTTCACTGCTTTTCTTTTTCCAGTTTTGAACAAATCGATGTTAACTGAAATAACTCTATGGTTTTCAACATTTAATAAAAAAAGGTGGTACTTTTTCAGTATAGGAAATATCACCTTTTTGTAAGGAGTTTTTTAAATAGAGGGAAACCCTCCCAATTATAGCTTTTGACATTGAATTATTCAATTAGACATAATCACTACTATTATAATCATTATATTTAAAATTTATTCTTCAGTGAGAAAGGCCTTAAGTGTCCACACGGTTCCTGCAGGAGGCAGACAGGAACCAGGACTCCAAGTAAAGGTTACATCTCTGCAATGTTGATCTGTTGAGCAGGATGGGAATCTGGAGCTATGGGGTTACTAACAGCACATCCTTTATCTTGCTAACTACAAAGGTTATTTTGCAATCTGTGTTCTTTCTAGCACAAAAAAAACCCCTATGTGGGATTACATTTGCTATGGCAGAACAAGAAGGGGAAAAAAACAACAAAGGACATGTGAATTTATCAATTAAATTTGAAGCAGGACTTTTTCATGGAGTTTGCTGTCACAGCTGTTCAAATTGGAAAAAGGTGAAAATTCAGGCTCTCTGGACTGAGTAAATAACTATAATTTGGATCTAAACAACATCAAAACATGAGTCTATTTTTTGATTCTATAGCCCTGTTTTTCCTCATTGTTTCTTCTTGAGCCTCCTACTGTTTATAAAATTAAAAAATCAAGCTGAGCTGAATGTCCAATGTCTTCACTATGATTAAGTCTCTCTTTCTGTGCACGTGATTGACAGCAACAGAAAATAATGTTTTCCTTAGCTAACAAACACCCACTTTGGCTTCATTTCATCTGCCTTTGCATGGATCATTCAGCCCTTGAAAAGAACACCACTGGGAATGACCTACTTGTTGGTAACCTCCTACTAACTCAGACAGATATTCAAACCAGTTCTGCCAGATAAGTGGTGGAAGAGTTTCATCCATGATGCTTGCAAGATAGCTCTGGAAAATGGCAAAACACCTCTTGAACCTATTTGGCCAAGTCCGTGCATGAAGTTAAAGGTCCTTTTTCACTCTATTGTCTGTGCAGGAGGAAGAAAAAAGATCTACATAGACATTGTTTTTAACTGCAGTTTTAAGTCACTGTAACTTTCAAGCTATCTGTGGCATTACAACTGTCTTATTTGCATGTGTAGAAGAGGAGAGTCAATAATATTGGTGCACTATCTGAACAGCATACACCTTCACAGAATTTCATCTAATGACCTTTGAAGTAATATACTGCAAAATCTGATGTCTGTACTAGGCTATTAAATAGCATAAATATGACCCAGAAGTGAGATAAGTTCCTATCACCTAAGCTAACCAACCAGTATCTCCCAGTTAAGCCAGTTAACGGTAAAAAAACAAAGATAAAACCAAAAGCCTGACACAAAAAAACAACCAAACCAAAACAAACCAAAACAAACCTCAAAAAAGCACAAAAAACCCCAACCAAACAAAAAACCCCAAAACCCCAACCAACCCCAAACTCAAAAATCCAGGAATACTACATTCTCTTTAGTCTCTGTAATTTTTACTTAAGGGATATCAACTGATATTACTGTACTTTAGGAAATCTGACTATTTAAACCTCAACATATTAACTCCCACATATATGCTGAAATATATCCCTATAAAGACACAGGTGGTGGAGTGAAAGGCTGATTTCCACAGAGAAACATTTTTATGCCTTATTCAGAGATAAAAGAGCTATCTCTGGGCTAATAGTAGATACAAGGCAGCACAATAATACTGGAAACCAAGGGAGGCAGAGCTGCCTTTGCTTCAGCAGCCCAGTACCCAGGCAGAGGAATCGCAGGCTCTGAGGAAAAGGGAACTTAATGCCTGTCATGGGTTGCAATGCAGGATGTGGGAAAGGGTGTGTATTCTATCATCATCTGTTGAACCTAGGTGGGGCAGTGTTCTTTATCTTCTCCAAGACCTATCTTTGTCTTCTATTAATGGACCATTATGGCTTAGGTTGTAATGCAGGATGTGACCCGGGGTGTGCATTCTCTCACCATCTGTTGAGCCTTGGAGGGGCACTGTTCTTATGTCTTCTACCACCCACCCTTGTCCGGGAAGAAATCATTCTGTTTAATGGGCCGTTGGGTGACTGATAAAATTACACCATCGCATTGTGAAACGCTCCACCCAGGGGGAGGAGACAGACATTTCCAACTGAATAAAATCTGGGCTTCAGAACACCACTGGAATCCCAGAGGAAAGAGCAGGCCTTTCTACACTACCATTGCACATTCGGATGAGGACTGAACCCTTTTAGAGGATCACTGCTTCAACAAAATCATATCTGGGAGGAGGACTGCTGCCACCATTTAATGGCACTGCTACCAATACCCTGACTGACAGCGTTTCAGGTCATATCCTAACTCTGTTGGTATTTGTTGTGTACTACTGTATTTTATTTTAATATTCCTATTAAGTTGTAGTTTGTTAATTTTTCTTGCTAGTAAATGACTGTTATTCCTATCCTCGTATCATTGACTGAGGGCCTCTTAATTTCAAAATTATAATTAGGAGGGAGGGGGTTTCATTTTCCGTTCCAATGGAGGATCATGCCTTCCTTAGCAGCCACCTTTGTCTTTTAAAACCAAGACAATGGCAACCACTAATTTTTTTTCTCTGAAGAGTATCCAGAAACAATCTGATTCTAAGTGCAATCAATGTTTGAGGAAAGTTGGAATAGATGTGGGAAATATTAATGGCAAATCTGTATTTCAGCACCTGCTCTTGTTTTGTTTTGGGTGTGTTTTACTGGGCCAAATGTTACAGTGTGAGAAAGTCCACGAGAACACAAGGCCATGCAAGGTATGGAAAGTGAAAGCACAAAGTGACGTTTTTTAATTTGGGGAGAGTAAGCAGTACAAAGTGTGAACACTAAAAATACCGACAGGGTAAGTTGATGGTGGCAAGGCAAAACTTAGGGAATGGAAACTGCAACATCAAGAAACAACCCTGGACAAAGGAGCAATGGAAGATGGTGTCCCCATCCTACAATTTGGCCAGTAAAGACTTTGGATATTTAATTGGAGGAGTAAATAGGTTAATGCTCAGACTGAATAGTTCTATTATGTGCATTAACCTATATAAAGAATGCTTTATATTTTTCATTTTTGCATATCCTGTTTGTACACAGAGTAACCCAGAGAATGACCATTATGACATGTGCAATAGAACTACATACAAACTTACTGGTAAAGACAAAAATATGCTAGACTCATAAATAACACATACTAGATTTCTTGATAATCTTCAGATTTAATTAGATAGCAACTAGTTAGCTCTGTATTTTCTTCCTGGCAGAGGGCTGAATCAGTAGTAGATGGATATTTGCCATCTGTTCCAAAATCTCTGAAGATCATCCTAAATACTCAGGTCAAAAGGATTCTTACCTGATTGCTAATGTTGACAACCACAATTCTTTGATAAAGAACTTTAATTAAATTAGATGCTTTAGTAGTCACTGATTCATCATTCTAATACTTAGTGCAACTCAGATGAAAAATCTGCATGTTTCCAGTCCTTCAGAGGTGGCCTTACTAGGACAAGGATTCCGTCCATCCCAGAAGCTATTAAAGAACAAACATCATTGCACTGAATCATTTTTATGTGACTGCTGGAACACCAGCCTGAATTAGGGCTGTATTTACATAAATCAGTGTGGTAATGGCCTTCTCCGCCTTCTTTTCTTTTTTAGTTAGAGAGAAGTGAAGGAAAGAAGAGAGGTTGAAAAAGGATAGGAGATGCAGTGACATTCAATGAAATAATTTTGTGCTGCTACAAATCAGTGTCTAACCACTGATGACAAGCTATGGATTCATATACAAACAGCCCCATTAAAAAAAAACCAAAACAAAACCCCAAAACCAAACAAAAACCAAAACAAAACAAAAAAGCAAACAAACAAACAAAAACCCCCCAAACAACTCTATTTCAATCACAGTAAAACATTCAATATCTAATGCTATCAATTCAATCATAAAAGCTTTCAGCCTTAATTTATAATGCTGGACTTGTTACTCATAAGTGCTCTGCTCTTCCTTTTGTCTTATAGTTGTGTTTCTGGGGTAGCTTTTGTCACACCATGGCCGGGTCCATCAAAGATGACTCAAAGATCAAGCTGAGGGTGAAAATTTCTGTGATTTTCTTTTTACATGTGCTAGAAAAAAATTCATAATTGGGCTTTCTCTTACTTCTTTTTAAGGCAGGATAGTCTCCAGCAGTTCCACCTGGGAACAATCAAATCCTAGCCACCAAAACTCCCCACTTAGGTATCTGAAAGCAGATGCACTGGGCACTGAGCCATTTCCAAGTCTGGCCCACCACCAACTGCAGGGCTATTCATGGCAATATGATTCATAACAATAAACGTTTTTGAAGTGCTTCTCATTAAATTATCCACACAAGCTGATGGTAATTCCTCCGTGATGTGGAACAAGGCTTTGCAGTGCTGGGAGCCTGCTAAGTGCAGTGCAGAGGAGCATGCAGGCTTCACACAGATTTTTGTGGCAAACTGCATGCCTCGTTTCCTGCAGCAGGACCCTGAGGCAGCTTGTGAGAATCATGTGTTTGGGGGCCAAGGTGCAGGATCAGTTCTCTGAAGTTGTACCTAAAATTCTGCCCCTTCTCTGCACATTTTTCTGTGAAAACAGAAAAAGCTGCAGCAAACATTAGGTCTCTAAGTACTTCTGGTTTTGGCATTTTCAATAAGAATAAACAAGGAAGATACAATTTGCCACAGGCTTATGGAAATGAAGTGTGGAATTCCTGTCCCCTCCATCATGCCTTAGTCCTCTGCACTCAGTAAAGCCCTATTTCAAGATCTTGCTAGAGACATAAACGTTCAATCTCATAGCATCTTTAGAGGGATGTGTAATGATATATGCTCACATGAAAACTTCTAAATTCCTTGACTGTAAGGAGTTTTACAGCTTGAGAGTGAGATACTATTATATACCACGTCATTCCAGGATACCAGAGTTTGAAGTGTTGCTACCAGCCTCGTCTAGCATAACATATTGGCCCTTAATCTGGTTCCCCCATGAGAAGCCCTTCTATCATGTCCACATGTAATCAGACCTGTGCAGCTGCCTACATGTTCTTTTTAATTGGATTGAAGTTAATCACAGTAGGATTAATTTGAAGAGATCAAGGAAACAGAGTGATATTTTGTGGAAAGCAGATGGTTTCTTCTGGATGGAATAAAGCTCTGAAAGCCATAGGAGGTGTTTAACTTCTCAGGTTTACCAAGATTAAAAGCTCAGTGATTCTGTAACTTAAATAGAATATATTTAATCACATTTATGCCATGTCAGTGAAAGAAACCTTTGGAAACTGTGTGGTTTTCAAAAGGAAGAGGCTTACTGACAGATACTGGCATCTGAAGATCATCCAGCACTCCTCTGAAGAGAGAGATGAAAACCTGCATCCCACACTGGCATAATTATTCCCAAGAAAGCTAAAGTTAAGCACAACTGTTTTCATGAGAACCTAGGGGATCCTGCCTCTCCAAATGGTATAACATGTTGTTAAAAATTAACCATAATAAATGGACTGGTAGTTCAGCACTGACTTATGATTTTGGCTGTTTCCTTTTTGCCCTTCAAACAGAGTTTTTGTAAAAGAGTCCCATATCAAAGCACAGAATAAGTACACATTAGATAACTTAAACTTAACCAACCACCTAACACCTTGGGCACTTTAAAAATCTGGACTTAAAAAAAAAATAAAACCCACTTGAAGAAGCATTTCATTAACAAGATGCAATTTTTCCATCTCTTACATCTCATGCATGTAAAATACATTGGAGCATTCCCATGCTCAAACACATTGAGACATCCTGATTTCTCTACAAACTCAGACCTTGCTGAAGCATCATAATTTCCATAATTTGTATGTGACATACATACAAATTTAAGCAGGAAAGAACCATGTCACTACAGTAAAGGTGTAAGCTAGATGAAACTGAGCCAGGAACAGCCAGAGCAAGTCTGCAGAGCAAGGGAAATGGGACTCTTAGGAAAAGACATGCAAGTACATCCCTCAAACTTCAGAAAGGAGAGTTTTCCAAACTTTCATTTCTAAGAGCACTATTGAACGCAATAATTACTTAGATAGATTTGCCCTTTGGAAACAGAATCTTGACTTACTTGAGAAGTCTGCCCACTTTAATTATATCCAATTATCTTATGTAGGCCTATTAAATAGCATATATCGCTAGTATTAGCAGAGTCAGAACACCTTTAGGGTGAAATGTATTCCTTCATCTCAAATTTGTAATCAGAGCTTCCTTATGATACAAGAAACTTTCCTACAGATGTGCCCCCTCATCTTGCACTTACATTAAGTACTGCAGCCTCCATTATCATAGTAGATAAGAGTGTAAAATGGCCACAAATTTGTTTTCTTGGAAAAAAAGGTGTGAAGTCAGCAGTTAGTATTCCTTATTTAGAGCCAAGAAATAAGAGAGTTTAAATGCCAGTGCCAGAGCAGGTCCTCACCTCTTTCTATGCCTGCAAAAAATATAAGGTGGAAGAACAATACTCTGGAAAAGGGAAAATGGAAAGTCACCTGTAGAGAGGGTGGCACAGCATTGAGACCACCAATGTATACCCAAAGGTTTGCAGTGGACACCCTACTTGCATCTACAGACAACTTTACACAGAGGAGGCGACAAGAAGAATGAAATCATTAAGATGTACTTTAATCTGCTTTAAACATAACGTAACTATTCCTATGCTATGAGCATGTCTCATTTAAACCCCGGGGTCTAGTTCTCCTCCCATTATATGCATTTATTAAATGTTCCATAATCTGCTAGTGCTGAGAGGCAGTTTAGGGCAGGACCTCATAGTGATTATCACTTAGTTCAAAGGAGCTTATTACTTTACACCCACACTCCAGAGCAGTCACTAGAGATATGGCAGAATTTATATCTACTGAAAGTAAGCTTAGTTATGGATATTAATAGATACACAATAATATTTTCTCAGATTTACCTAACAACAAACTTATTATATTGTAAAGTTTTGCTTTTCATCATGTGATTAAAGGTGATATATATATGATGCTGAAGGTAGTAACAATATCATTGTATATATTACCTTTTTGACAAACTAAGAGATATGCTGCTAATAGCTAAAGTATATTTACTCTGCAATTACTATAAATCCTGCAGGAAAACCTTTGGTTGTAGTATAGTTTAATTAAATACATGAAAAAGAATAATTAGTTGGTTACCTTGTAACTAAAACAAAATTACAAGGTGAGTATACAGATCACTTTGGGTTTAGCCCACAAACAACAGCCCTTCTCACAGTGCACAGATAATTAATTTGGAGGGTACTAGGATCAGCAGCTAAAAAACACAGTACTTCTACTTGGCCCTGGATACAAACAGCTACCTCAGCTGTGAGCAAAAATCCTGTCATCCCCATTTCCTCTTCTCACAAGACTGCAAGCTCAGTGTAGTGAGTATATACCACTCACAGAGTGTAGTGTAGTATATACCTGTACTTTGCACAGCTCAAAAGCTGAGGACTCTGTAAACTGGCAGTTAACATTTCCTTTAAATGGTACCTTTCCATATTTATGATTTCTTCTAAAATTATGGCCTACAAAGTGTAGCATTCCTTGTAAATTGAAATAAACTGGAACTGTTCCTAATGATGATGGTAGAGAGACCTCAAATGATCTGCTTCTAGTCAGGCTGCAAAAGCTCTCAGAGGAGGATGAAAGAGTTAATTAGAAAAGAAGGATCAGAGTTTTAAAAAAAAAAGTATAAATGAGTAATTAGGGAAAAAAAAAGAGAGAGATCAATTTTATAAAGGGAATAATATTTAAATGCCAACTTACTCCAACTGCCTGCATAATTCCTGTAATACCTCTAGCCCATACAGGCCAGTTGGTATATACATGCCCTCTTTAAGGATATTAATCACAGACCAGAAAAGTCAGTTATTGTATTAAAGAAAAGATTAGATAGATAAGATTAGATAGATAATGAAGGAGGGGGGAACTGAGCAGGAAGAACATTGACTTTGATGCCAAGACACCACAGACATAGGGGGAAGGAAAAACTGACCTTCATTCTGTACCAGAAACAAGCAGTGTCATTTTAGAGGATGTTATTTTATATATAGCCTCTGGACAATTTGGTTTTTTTCTAATTTCAGTTTAAAAAAATAAAAATTAAACTAATTTGAAATTAATAACTTTTCAAACCTGATTTTCCGGAGGGGGGAAAAAAAAATCACAGTACTTTTCAAAAGGAAGTTTCATAGCATTAAAATTAGACATCCAATGCTATAACAAGAAAAAAAAAATTTTTTTTTGATTGCTCAAAAGTTGGAAGAAAACCTTTATGTTGGAGCAAAAATTAAAATCCCACTGAATTCAATGAGCATTACGTCACACTTTTTGGGACAGTCCATGTATCCCAACTCCTGCAACACCTACAGATGAGAAAATAAAATATAAAATTATCTCTGCCATATTGCCAGCTTCTTACCACCCACAACGTTCCCATTTTATTTTTCAAATACATGAGTTATAATGGTTGGTAGCTACAAGTAGTGCCAGACCCTGAATTGCCTGTACTGTCTGCAGCTTGGGAGTGGCCTGGATACCCTGGATACCCTGGCCTTATACCCGCTGTTCTCAGAGGATGCAGCTAGTCCTGCAGCACCCCAATCTGCTCATCAGTGCTCGTCACTTGAACACACAAGAGAAAAAACAGCTCAGTTATGTCTCAGAAGCAGGTGTGTTTCGCTCTCTAGGTCCTTGCTCAGCTGCTTGTACAATTAGCCATCTCCTGTCTCCTCTATGGTGAGCACCAGAATCTCTCCACATGAGCAAATTCAATGGGACAGAGCAAGAACATTTAGTAGTCAGTTCTGCATGCTGCAACAAGTTGCTTTCCCTTGATTGCTCCTTTTGTATTAAGAGCTTGTCCTTCACACATCTCTGACAGCAGAGAAATTCGCAGCTAATCAGTGTGCTAATGAAACAGTTGTTCTGTTAATAAAACTTTTTAGAAACTGGCAAAGAAAGAGGCAGCTTTACAAATGAGCCTTCCTCTTCAGCTAGGGTTGCCATTCAACACAAGAGCCACAAAACAGCTCTTCAGCAGTGCTTAAGCTTTACTACTTCAACAGTTCGTTCTTTTCTCCCCAGGATCATAAACCAATTTAAAACGTCACAGGAATTTACCAAGAACAATCAAGTTAATCCTATGTTTATTATTATAATAAAGTCCCACCTGAGAAGTCCAAACCCCAGCTGGGAACGGAGCCTGCTGTGCCATGGACTGCCCAGCTCACAGCAAGGCTCTCCACTTCTGGCAGTGACAGTCCACACCTGGTGGGGGACTCGTGGTGCTGCTGACCACGGAGCCCCCAGGCCGTGATGCGGGGCTGCCACATCGCACCGGGTCTGTGCAGGCCCTGCCCGGGCAGTGTTGGAGGTGCAGGACCCCTGCTTGGGGTGCTGGTATTTTCAGCCTCCCACACAGGAACTGGGTCCTTTGAGCAATTTCTGTGGGTGTTGATGTCAAACTCATCACAGCCACAGGTACCAGGCAGCAAAGACGACAAGGGAGAAATGCAATTGAAGAATATGCATTTGCACTGTGACTGCAAAGTCCTTGGTGATTCCCTGAAGAAATGAGGCTCCAGAGATGGGAATTGCTCCCTTGACTACAGATGGGAAAATTATTTTGGTGAATATCCCAGCTGCACAAAGCTTGGCATCTTAATATTTAAAAACATGGGGGAGTAAAGAAGAAGCTAAAAGAAGGATGGAAAACCAGGAAATTAAAAGGCCAGTGTAACCACTGAGAAAACGAAAAGCAGGTGAGGGCAGCAGAAAAGCTGATAATCAGTTTATGGCAAAGGGATTATCAGTGACTCTCCCTTTATTTTTCAGGGGATTTGGGCTCATTTAAAATGCATTGCCTGTTTTTCCTAATACCCCAGAAATTTCCTGAGTCTTGCTGCCCTTGATGCCAGAGAGCCCCTGGGCGATGACAGAAAACCCCATCTTTGTCGCACAAAGCAAAGTTCTGTCCTTGCCAACATGGTTCCAGTGAAATCTCTCACTGCTAGAGGACTTGGCCAGGACACTCAGGCCACCTGGACAGCAAGATTTGCTGAGATTTTGACACGTGTGGTATGTCAGCCTCAGACAGCATGCATGTAGGACCAGGGAAATCCCATTCCCAATGTGGCTCCTTTGACAGCTACTCATGAAACATTTAATAATCAAGGGACTACATGTCCTACCAAAGTCCTTTGGCAAAGAAAAACAGAATTTGTACTTGGTATTATTTCAGATGTGAAGTTATAAGCTGCTTTTGTGCAGTATTAAGTAAATAGTTAAGGACAAAGCAGTTTTTAACAAAAAGAGGTAGTGAGATACTCACGGATTAGTTTTGCACTTCAGCAAGCCTCAAAGAATTGTCTATAATATCTCCCCATTCTCAGGATGTAGCTTTTTCTTTTCAATGAGCCTGTCACCTCCTGTCAGCATCCCCTCTGCCTTCCTTCATCCTCTTAATTAATGACTGTGAGCTCTGCCTTTGTTCTCTCTATTCCGCTTTAAGCTAGAGAAATTAAATCGAAGGAATCCTCCACAAGGCTTTGTACCTGCACATGAAGGTGTCATAAATAGCTTGTTAATGATTTGAGAAGTGACTAATAAGTAGCTACATTGGGTAACCTTTCAGCATGCTGAATAATTTGCTAAAATTGTAATAATTTTAATAGGGAATAGTTTAGTACCAGTATGGAACCAGGCAAATTGAAACTCAACCAGCAGTGTTGCTCCCGTGGGCCTCTGTGACCGAGACTTCTCCCCATGTGTCAATACTGGGGCACAGAATGAAGAAGAATGAGGGGCAAATTATCTCAAGGGCCAAAGCCTAAGGCAGATGTTAGGCCTAAACTCATTAAGTTTCCTTAGCAGAAAACCCTGTGAATAAAGCAATCCTGTCCAAATTCTTCAGCTAAAAATAATTGTCATTCTCAAGGAATACTCCCTGCATTGGTTTTAAGCCCAGCAGCACCACACCTGCTCAGCCCTCCTTTCCTTCACTCCCACTCTGATGGAATGGGAAGGAGGATTAGAACTTGTAAAACTCAGAGGTCAATGTAAGAACAGTTTAATGGCTGAAAATAAAGTAAAATGCAATAACGAGAGTAAATAATGATAATACAAAGGGAAAAGAACCTAATGAAGCACAGCACGATTTCTTGTCATCCACTGACTGATGACAGATCTCCCTTCCCAAGCCCAGATCAGCCACACTTCCAGGTAACTTCCCCAGTTTACCTACTGGGCATGACATTCTATGGCATGGAATATCTGTGTGGTCAGTCTGAGTCACCTGTCTTAGACGTGTTCCCTCCCAATTTCTTTTGCAAACTGACAGAGCATGAGACAATGAAAAAAAAATTGACTTAGGATAAACACTACTTATCAGAAACCCATAGGATCAATACCATTCTCATTCCAAATCAAAACCACAGCACTTCAACAGCTCTTGACAAGAAGTTAATTCTATCCCAGCTGAAACCAGGACACCTCCATTACTAATAAGTACAATAAAAATTAATTCCTCAATTTTGCATACATATTCAGCCATTAAAACCACACTTCTTATCTTTGTTTGCTTGTAGCAAGTGCAATATCATAGCAGTGCACTGGAAAGTTATCAAATACTTTATGTTCTGGCTGTTTCTGCCAAAAACCAAAAAAAGTTCAAAAGTTGAGCAATGACAAGACCTTGGTGTACTTACTGTTCACATTTACAGATGATTTTCAGAACTGAAGATTAGGGCAAAAAATGTAATTAAGCAAATAATAAAAAATTAGCAAAAATACTTGTTTGCAGAAGATATATCCCTACACCCACACTCCTCAAACACATTCATATCTCATGCCTGAGGGAAATATATGTATTAACAAAATTTGAATTTTTATATATTCTGTTCATTACTTGGTACTGAAAACTGTGCTACTATGACTGGCCATATACCAATCTGGGACACTGTAGCAAGACTACAGTTGCACCAGTGTATGGCTCCCATCACTTCTGAAAGGACAGTGGCCAGCATTACTTGTTACCTAATAATATATTACCTACAAATTTGGTGAGATTTTAGCATGCTCATATCTAAATCTAACTCCCTGTAGAAGTAACAGAAATATTCTGGGAAGAATAAGCCCACTGAGAGCTCTCTGTCTGCATCATTAACAGACATGACAATGTGCGCAAAATAAAATGTTCCTATGACTAGTGACAAGAAATCATAGTGCTTCTCTTTCCAGACAGGCCAAGAAAAGGTGGTGTTTTTNNNAGGCAAAAAAAGGGGGTGGTTTTTTTTTTTTTTTTTTTTTTTTTTTCAACTGCAACTGCAGATCTCACAGTATCAGCAAGCATGTCACAAATCCTTACCCTGAACTAGACTGCTTGCTCTGAATCTGTCTAACAATCTGTGTTGAAACATCTAAATTTTTCCTTTTGAAGTGCTTACACATTTGAAAATATCCTTGAAATTTTCTTCTTTTCAAATATTTCAAAAATCTTACTCAAAACAATATAGCTCAACATAGGCTTTGGTAAAACATGTCAGGGAAGAGTGAGATAGAAAACATCTGAATATTTATTTCTTTGAGCATTTTCAACTCCCGCTTTTTCTGGATCTCGCAGGTCCTCTGCCAAATCTCCAATTCCCATTTTTTTTCTCAGACATAGACCTCAGCTGGCTAAATTATCCCTACAACTGTGCAGCCATAGATCAGGATTCCCAGTCTCACAGCTAATACCTCAGTGGTGTTTCTGAATGTATAATGGTTGAATTCCAGCAGTGAAAACAACACAAAAGTTTTCATCTGGGAGCCTAGTCTAAAATTATCAAAAAGAATGGCAGGACATTTCTGTGTTAAGGTCCAGGGCATAGAATCCGGTCCAATCTAAACAATGGCCTCAAGAGAAAAGAAAGTTAAATACTTTGTTTTGAGTGGCATAGTGATTTTTTGGGGGTTCTTGGAGATTTTTGGTTTAGGTTGTTTTTATTTCTTTATTTGTTTGTTTGTTTTCCTTGAAGACAGAAGTTAGAAACCAGATTAAAGTTTCATGCTTCAAATAAAAATATAAAACAGTGAGGAGGGAAAATATTTGAGTTACATCATGAAAATATCATTATAATCCCTTTTTTTTTTTTTAATTATATGAGTCTGGAATCCCATTTAATGGTCCCTGAGACTCACACATTCAAAGACCACTGGAAATCTCTTTACAAGGCATGCTGCTGGTGTTCTTTTTCTGCTTGAGAATATGCTTTCTCCTTTGTTCCCACCTAAGTCATGTCTCACTAGCCTTGACTAACCTTCAGCTCTGTAACTCTGATACATCACATTTACTCTCTGGTGTGCTTTGTAAACCTTGATACCCAGCTACAAATGGGAAAACATGACTCCACTGTAATTTCTTCAATTTGTAGGAAGATGAATGTGTATGGCATCAATGTTTCTTGGCTCTCTGACAGCAGACCTGTCACCTCCTGATCGAAGACAAGTTTTAATGGCAAAAATCAGTAGTGCTTTCTGACTTGGTACTCAGGGAGAGGCATTAGTGAGACAGAGCTCCAAGTACTTTTTGATTAGTGCATTTCTCCAGGCAAAAGTCTGATTGAGTAGTAATTTCCAGGCTGAAGCCCTTTGGACCACAGGGGCATCCTTTACCCGTCAGAATAAAGTCAGTGGCAACTAATTCCTTGACTTCAGTGGGCTGAGACCTTTCAAAACTGTTTCATAGAACAGATGCTGACAAGCAAGTCAAATACAACAAACCAAAACGGAGAGCATAGTTTTAACAAGATTTCCTATTAGACCAAGACTTTTGCACCTTTACATTTGGCAATACTTTATGGGAAAATGGCATTAGAGAGCCTATTTGTAGATTAATGTTTGAAAACACAAAAAAAACTTGTTTTCTACACAGTTGAGGTAAAGAAGTTCCACTTTTCAGAACATGCAATATGGGGACAAATGTACCAGTTGAGGTCAATCTTACCAATTTTAAGAGAAAGACAGTGTAGGTAATTTGGTCTACATTTTTCTCATTTCAGCAGCCATGATACACAGCTTATACAGACACAAATACAGCTAATTATTGCTTTACATGTCTTGCAAAGGTAAAATCCCTATGGATCTCACTGGGAAAATAACAACTCTTTTAAAGAATAATATATTGGTCCTTTTTATGAAGGATGTGATTGGAAATTGAAATCTCTGATAAACACATGAGGTTTTTCTGATAAAGGACCATGGTAGTAGAGTAGACAAGATGTAAATGCTTTATTCTTCCTAGGTTTTTTTATTGCATTTTTATTTATGCATTTTCTAAGGTCAAATACATGCTGTGCAAAAAACCTTCATAAGCTTATTTAACATCTGTCCCATACAGTCTGTAAGAGCCTGTATAATTTTCTTGCTTTGATGTATGTATCAATGCTTCATAGTGTTTACTGGACAAATTTCTGAAAACAAAAATCTATGATTCTACTATAAACATTTATTTCACTTTTCTGTAAATAACAGCAGCTTTATATTTTCCCGTAACTGAATAAATCACTGCTGAAACCCAGGAAAAAAAACAAACCCAAAAAACCAGAAACAAACCACAAAACTAGATCAAACAAAATACTTACTGCCTTCTATAGAAAATAGAGATCAGGGCTGGGTTTGTTATTGGGTGGGGTTTTTTTTACATTAAAACAGATAACTTAGACAAAAATGATTTTGGCTTAGTATTTTTAAAATTTTGACATTAAAATGCAGCCACAAAACCTTCTCTCACAAAGCAATTTGATTTCACTTAAAATTTCATCTTTGAAAGCAGTTGTCAGTATATTGTGAGAGACTGTGTGAGTTAAAACCTGCTGAAAAAAAATATTAGGAGAACAAAGCAAAATTTCTTGCTTTTGTGTCCTCCCAGCTTGACTGTATTACAGCCTGGAGGTGCAGGAGCTGTCACATGAGCCTGTGTATGCTGTGATGTGCTGTACAGATTCTTCCACTAATGAGAAGCCATGAGCGCACTCCCATGTCCTGCTGTATTTTACTCAGCCTCGTCTCTTTGCAAGCATCTCTTCTCATCATTTCTCAGCAGAGGAGGATGGAGACAGCTTGGCAGGTGTTTGTGGGTGTATGGCTTCTGAAATATTCTGTATATTATAGAGAATAATACTCAGCTGCTTATCTTCAGTGTCTCAGTCACTTTTTAAACAATATGAACTATAACTTAGGGAAGTACAAAGATAATTGCATAGAGGAAAAAAAAAAAAGAAAGCTGCAGCACTAGAAAAAAAAAGATAAATATCACAGACACTGAATATACAATACTTGAAGATATAACATGCATGCCTGGTAACATGGACGAGTTGCTGGAGCACAAGATTACTGTGGATATGGAACTGAACCACAGGATCTTATGGAAAACATCTGGAACCTTAATCCCAATCTTCTGCTTCCATCACTGAACTTCAGCTTTCCTTTAAAATATTTTTGCAGTAGATAACTTCAAATGAAGTAATCTACTGGAATCAGATGTTAAAGAAAATAGTCCCCGTGTGTTTGGGTTTTCAAAAGTGAAAAACTATGGAGGGAAGATACAGAAGGGATCCCTTCTGCCTTTCACTGGTCTTTAGCTCAAACACAGGCTAAAGGCATAAAATGAGTCAGCTCTCCTCAATTACACAAGACAGGGCTTTGAGTTTTTTCAGAGAAAAGTGTCTGTTATAGGTCAGTCCTGCTATCACCCCTCTTCTAGGGAGCAGCAAAATCCAGGTTTTCTTCTACATCCAAGAAGCCACTAGCACTGCCTTGCCTGTCACCCACTGCTGCTCCCTGAAATTTGCAGTTTTGAATGAGAGATGAACAAACCAAACAAGTTCAGCCTTCCCCACTGCTCTGACCTGAAGAAGGAAAACCTGGGTCATGCTCTATGCTCCTTTGCTGCTAGCTCTCCAGGCAAAAACATTTCAGGGCAGCTCTGGCACCTCACGGCTGAACCATGGCCCCAGCACTCTCACTCTGAAAGAACTCAGCTCTGAACTCCCATGGATTTTGGGATGCATTTAGCATCATTAACAAATTTCAGGTTTGTAGTTTGTCAGCTCCCCTTTCTTTGAGCATGGATTGCAGGATGACACAGGATGGCATTTCTCAAAGCTTGCCATGCTTCTAGGCAGCTCCCTTACTGTTTTTCCCCAGAGCTTGCTTCCAAATAGGAAGTAGAACAAATATGTAGGAAAAATATGAATTTTCCCATAGATGGAGCACAAGCAGGTTCAAAAAGACTTAGCTAGAGGCTCCCAGAAAGGCTGTCACTAGAGATATATGGCTGAGTGCATAGTGTTAAAGCTGTGAAAGCTGAAGCCTGTTCCACATCAGCTGAGAGATCTGCCATACAATGGATGGCACAGGTATATGGGAAAAAAGGCTGAGCAAACGTCCTCTGGCAGACCTCACCAGTGCAGTTTAAGATCTCACCTTGCTTACTGGCTATAACACGCCACAGCTGACATACCTGGTGGCTCATTCAAGTCCTCCCAATTTGCTTTAGTTCAGAGTAACACATGTTCATTTAAATCATCCTCAGCACTGAAGCAGATCAGAAATCTTGAACAGGTTTGGGAGACATTTCAACTGTGAGGAGAGGCATCCCTCCTGAAATGATAAGAAAGGAAAGGTAACGAGCAGATAGTGGTACAGCTTCTTCAGAACTCCCAGAGGACCCATAGGAGTATCTTGTCTAGACCCTAAAATATCAGGGGCAAATAGTGTTTCAGGAAGGTGGAATTTGTCCAAAGATGGGCAAGAAAGCTGGTGAAGGGTCTGGAGCACAAGAATTATGAGAAGAAGATGAAGTAGGGGTTGTTTAACCTTAAAAAACCTGGTTGTATCAAGTTTCGATTAGAAAGTACTTGGCAATAACTCATCTGAAAGAAAAGAGGGTATAAAGCAATAACCTACTTGGTGGAGATTGGCTAATGAGTCATCTGTAATTCCTTTGGTCCCAAAGAGCCTCCATTTGGTGCCAAGTTCCATATGATGGGCTGGGCTTGTTAAGCTTGCAAAGAGTCCGTGAGCAGTTGTTCTAACTTCACAGTTTGCCTTTTAAGCTTAGAATAAAATAATGAAACAAGCAAGCAATTTTGGCCTCCCTGCAAGAGAGGAGGCTTCTTTTCTGCCTCCTCTCCTCAGTCCCTTCTCCAGAGACCACTATTTAAGTTTCATTTCTTGCCTTCCTGTTTCCTGGTGAATCACTTCACACTATTAGAAATAAGTGTTTTGTGATCTCTTGTATTTTTCTTCTCAGCTTTTCTTTCAAAGATGCAAGAACCACAGGAACAAAACTGCACAACAACTGCTTCAGAGAAGATGAGTTTCACATGTTATGAACTGTAGGACAAGGTTTCCAGAGAGAAGGTTCTTCACAAAGCAAAGAAGTTGTCATCTACCCTGCAAACAGGAGGTCATGGTCTTTCTCAGTGAGAAAGACCTTCACAGAGGGAAAAGACCAGTTTAACCATCTCTCCACGATGTTGAAAGAAAAAGTTGTTTTACAGATCTGAGTAAGGATAAAATAAAGGGTTCACATGAAATTCAACTAGGAAATATGGACTGGAATAACACTCCTTCCCTGCACAAAGCACCTGAAACTCAGAAGACCACAGATGAAGAAGTATTGCCTTTGTTTGAACAGTCAGCTTTTCACAACTCCCATGTGAATTTTTCCAGTAGACTGTTTTGGAGTTTGGTTAGGGGTTTTTTCAAATTTTCAGTAGATAAAACATTCTACATCAAGAGTTTCCATGGCTGAACTATGTGGTTTGTAAAAAAAAAAAAATAAAAATATCTCCTTGAATTTCTTTAAGTGTTCATGTGGTAGTTTTTCTTCACTCTACTCTAATACTTGAGGTCCTGAAAGAATCATAGAAGAGTTCTTCTCTGCCAGAAACTCATTTAACAGTCCTCCAGTCATTTGTTTTCCAATGAGAAATGAAGACTCCCTGTGCCAAGGGTCTTCCATTTTTAATTGTCCTTGACATGCATAGATGTCCCTCTCCTTAAGGGTGGGTCATCAAAATATGTCTTTTGGAATTTTTTCCAATAATGTTACTCAAATGTAAGACACACCAGAACACAGTGCTCAAGAAATGTGAATTATGAATTAATAGTGAGGTAATAATGACTTCCACCTTGTTGTCTACTCCTTCATAATAATTCCTGACCTTACAGCTTTCAGGACAGCTACTGATCATTAACCCAATGTTGAGGCATCAGTCTGTTTTAACCCAACATCTTCCTTTTGAAGAGCTAGAAGGAAGCTGGTGAGCTATTGCTGAGTGAGCTGTTAGGATTGAGTTTTTCCCCCAACATACTCCATTTTACATTGAATTTGATTTTTTTAGTATCAAACTACCCAGAATTGTGATGTTAATGACATTGTGCCACATCCACAGGTAAGAAACAGAAGAATGAAGATTATACAGGGATTTCAACAGAACAGAGAGCAAAACATGGGTCTGCCACATCCTCAATTTTCCTCAGTGTGAAAAAGCCCTATTTTTCTTAAGCTGCTTTCATTGTCCTGTATACCTGCAGTGTTTGAGGGGGGTTCCCACAAAAAAGCAGCAATTTGTCTTTGCTTCCAGCAGTGGGAAGCATGTATGTAAAAGGGCAAAAAATCCCACAAGTAAGCACAGGGGTGGAAGATGAGATCCAAGAGATTTTAAGGAAGGAAGGATCTTAAAAGCACCAAACAAGTCCTTAAAGCACCATAAATTAGTTACAGGGAGGGGGGTTTATATCCTTAATGTCAAGATGTTCAAAAGCATCTGTCAAAGCAGTTAGTCAAGCTAAATCTAAAGAACCACCTAAAACCTTGATATCTTGTAACCAGCTGGCTAATGAGAATGGAGTAGGGAGTATGGAGTCACTTTTGCCACAGGAGGGAGATATAACTGGAATGAGGAGACCAGGAAAAGGCTCTGAAGATGAGAATTTGATACTTCTTACCAGGAGAGCAGGTGTGTGTGCACTGCCAACATCCCTGGCAAGGCTGCTGTGGACTGGTGTAAGATCTCCAGGTATGAAAGGACAGGAAACCCGCTCCTGCAGCCTGGCCATGGAGAGATCAGCAGCTATGCTGGGCTGGTGCTGCTGCACATCTTTGTGAAAAATCATCAGCTTTTAATATTGAAATTAATCTTGCTGCTGGTCCAGCTTCATGTTCAAAACCCCCTTTAGATAGTGCTAGAAAAGATGTGACAGCATTTGGGGAAGTAATTGAAAACCCTGCGGCCTGGACACAGGTTCGGGAAGCATATGGGCAATATCCTGCAAATAATTTCCACTTATAGTTGTTATTTCAGACCAGATCTTGCCTGTGGAACTGCAGCTCTATTATCTTCTTTTTGTTCCTACCTTCTCAAAACTTCCCATCTGTTTGGCTCTCAGATTAACTGGGCATTTTACTACAATGGGCAAGCTCCTCCAATCTATTATCTTGAAGGGAAATTTAGTTAGTAACTCAGATTTGCTGGACTGCATGTTAACTCTTAATTTTCTGCAGTTTACTACATTTCCCTAAAAAACAACCTGCTACATGCCACACACAGAGACTACTATGAGACTTCAGGATGTGCAGCTGCCAAGGAGCAACTTCCCAGACATGTGCTGGGAGAGCTAGCTGGCTGTGAGCAGTCCAGAAGACTTCTAGAGGGTGTTGAGGACAAATACCTTGTCCAGGTATTGGAAAAATCAACCAGAGGAGAAGCATTATAGGACTTGGTGCTCATCAGTTCAGGTGAGCTCATTAGCAGGGTTAAGACTCTGATGTCATCTAACCAGATTTTATAAGGCCTTTTACATGGTCCCACATGATACCCTTATCTCCAAATTGGAGAGTCATGGGTTTGAAGGGTGGGCTATTCTGTGGATATGGAATTGGCCAGATGAACAAAACCAGAGAGCTGTGGTCAACAGCTTGATGTCCAGGGGAGGCTGGTGACCATTGGTGATCCAGAGTGCTCTGTCATTGTACAGGTGCTAATACCTTTATTAGGGACAGAGACAGTGAGTGCAACCTTAGCAAATTTGCAGATGACACAAAGCTGAGCTTTACAGTTAACATGGCAGAAGAAGTGGTGCCAGACAGAGGGACTTAAATGTGGACACATGAGAACTTAATGAAGTTCAACATGTGTGAGTGCAGAGTGCTGCACCTGGATCAGAACAATCCCAGACAGTACAGACTGGGAAAACTCATTCAGAGCAGCTCTGCAGAGAAGGACTCAGGAGGTTTGGTGGATGAAAACCAGCAGTGCACGCATGTGGCCCAGAAAACAACTGCATCCTGAGTTGCATCAGAAGAGGCAATGCCAGCAGGTCGAGGGAGGTGGTTCTTCCCTTCTGCTCCACTATTTGAAGATCCCATTTGAAGTACTGCATCCATATCTGGGGGTCCTCAGCAGAAGAAAGACAAGAATATGCTGAAGCAAGCCCAGAGGAGGCCATAGGGAAAATCAGAGGGCTAGAGAACCTCTCCTATGAAACAAGATGACATAAATTATATTGTTCAACTTGGATAAGATAACGCTATGGAGAAACCTTATATCCTTCCAGTACCTAAAGGGGTCTTATAATAAGACAGAGACTCTCTTTTAACATGGGCAGAGAGTGATAAGAAAATGGGAATGGTTTTTCATTTAAAGGAGGCAATATTACATTTAGATGTTATGAAGAAATTCTTTACTGAGAATGTGGTGAGGCATGGGAACAGGGGATGGATGGATGGATGGATGGATGGATGGATGGATGGATGGATGGATGGATGGATGGATGGATGGATGGATGGATGGATGGATGGCCTATCCCTGGAAGTGTTCTAGGCCAGATTGAATTTGGGCCTGATCAACCTGATCTGGGGGTAGTATCCACAACCATGGCATGGGGGCTGGAACTATGTGATCTTTAAGGTCCCTTCCAACCCAAATCATTATATGATTCCATGAGCCCTGGTAATGTATGACAACTGTAGTCCAGAGTAAAATTGAAACTATCATGTCACTGGTTCTTGATCACAACCATTTTTCAGAGCCGAACTATAGGCTCTCTCCAGCAGAGAAATTTCTTTCTTGCTTATATTTATTAAAATGTTCCTTGGAGAAAACCAGGGATGTTGAATATTTTCTAAAAAAA
Organism: Regulus satrapa; assembly: GCA_013396955.1. Lineage (NCBI taxonomy): Eukaryota > Metazoa > Chordata > Aves > Passeriformes > Regulidae > Regulus > Regulus satrapa. Next base: position 1,088,368 of record VWZN01008666.1, read on the forward strand.
ATATAAGCAAAAGCCCACAAGCAAAAAACCCTGTGCATTATCTCTATTGGAAATTCCTATCAAGGACACAATCTAGCCCAGGACAGAAATAAGATTAGTAGCAGATTCTCATGTCTAGAGGCAGGCAAACAATTGGTTGGAGAAAAGCCCAAGGGCTTAACTAAACTGACTGAAATAAAATAAAAGAGTCTTGGGAGACTCTGAAAGTTTGGGCTAGACTCCATTTTGAGCTTCCTGCTCTGATTTTCATCATAGTGTAAAATTTATGTTGCTCTCATACCCATTGTCCTGGGGAAAAAAATACTTTCATAACCAGAAGTCCCTTCTGCTACATCTGCCACCTCTGGCAGCACACAGGTGCCCCAAACCTACAAAATATATTGCAGCCTGTCTTTTTCAACTTATGCTATGGGTTTCTTGACTAGGGAATGTCTCTTCCTCATGTGCCCAGAGTCTGACAGAGTAAAACTTTGAGATGCCTTCAGCATGAACTCAAGTAGTGCCTACACCCTGAGGCAGAGGCTGCAGCACACTCCCTTCCAGCCTGTACACTGGCTGATTTGATTTTCTATGTAATACAGCCTAGAGGAACCACCTATGGCCTGGAGCTCCAGACAATAATTAGGTTGTAAGTGGGCTGCCCCAGCATTACAGTAATTGATGATTAAAGTGTGTACAGGACACCATGAGGCCAGGCACGCAGTGGGGCCGATCTGTTGCCCTCCTCCAAAGCCGCACCATTGAGCAATTTTGTAGCATCGTTCAAGGATGTTGACAGCTTCCCTGTTTCCTGATCAGCTGGGGCAATTTACAGAGTCTGACTGTGTTTTACATCAAAACTCATTTGATTCTCTGCTATGCTGCAATACTGCTGGAGACAACCATCCTTCAAATGCACTTCCCACACACATCATGCTCCTTCTTTACCAGTTTTAGATGAAAAGGGCAACACACAGCTGTGTGGGCTAATTAAGAGAATTCTTGTATATTACACTCAGCTTTGCATCCCAACAATTCTCTTAGCTAAACCCAGAGATGATATAGCAAGATTGATAATGAGAATGTTATCACTGAGCATGGGTTTGAGATGGAAATGGTGAGATTTTGTCCTGCCTAATGCAAGCAGACACAGGGGAATCTGAACACCATCTTAACCCAGCACTAGTTGATATTTTTACATACACAGAAAAGAGAAAGAACTTGTGACATGGCTGTGGGTAAACTTTTATTGCTACTTTATAACTTACCAGCTCAGAATAGAAGTCTGATCACAATGACCTCGGACGGGGAGGGGGAGATCTCCTTCATTCTGAAATACTGCCTAATTGGGGCTGAAGTGCCTCATGACACGGCCCAAGCAAATACATTTGTATCAATAAATGCTTACCCATAGGCAGATGGCTGGAATTGCACAGTGGGGTTCCTCCTTGTAATCTGCTGCCACTGAGCCGCTTGAGTCGGATCCAAAACCTCTTCAAGGCAATGGGAGTTTTTTCAATTAACTTCAATCGCAGTTGGGTAGGATCCAGGGAATTAAGTGACCCTGGAGATGTATTCTGGGTGCCTGCTGACACTCTCCAGGGGGGAATTTTCAACTCCTTTGGGTTTTTTTTAGGCAGTTCTAAAACAAGAGAAGTTTAGTTTACATTTTCAGAAATTCATACTGCAGGAATGCTCTATTCCTGTTGAAGTGAGAGGAATTTTTGCCATTTATAGGAATTTATACTTATGACTGCCATTTACCCCAGGAATTTTACCAGCTCAGAAAACTGCTCAGATTGTCAAACTGGTTCTTTTAGTACCAAACAAACAAGGATAAAAATAAACACTTAATCATTGCTCTTGAAATGCCCCCTAAAACTTCTCTAGTGTCTGGAAACTTTCTAACACTCCATTTCTTGGGGGTTTATAGCAGCCCTACCTATGAGATCTATTAACAACAACCTTTCCCTTCCTCCCACGCTTGAACTATTTTAAGACATTCTGCAGTTAAGCTCAAGTCTTCGTAAGTTTTGTGGTAACCTGGTCTACATTTCTTGGATGTAGACTGTGGCTATTTCCTTGCTCAGTTTTACTTCTGACAGAACAGAAAGACTTACTAAGTACTGCTAAAAGCTATGTCATGGCCCACTGACAGTAATGCAGTTTTGACAAATTCATGTGGAATAAAGCTGGGGGGAAAGCTTGGTCAATGGTGAGCAGAATTAAAATGGTTCTTTAATGTGACAGCCCACAAAAAGAAAAGTTAAACCTCTGCTGAAGCCCAGTCCCTTTTTTTTTTTTTTTTTT